>PVKP010008697.1:9684-71527 GCA_004027715.1 Plecturocebus donacophilus | reverse complement strand
TAATGCTCCACAGGAAAAAATACATAAATTAGCATTAAATTCATGCTTTACCACACTTCAATTTGTTTTCATTGTGTTTTTGGCTTATCCGTGACCTCTTTTTCACCAACTTCCCTTAATTGAGGACTCGACTTGGTTTCTAACTTACAGCATTTAAATAATCTGATTTATTTTCATTAAGATAAGAAGTCATTATTATACATTGATGACAGCCTTATAAATACACCATCTCCTTTCAGATTTAAGGAAATTTATCTCCTTGATTTTTTTTACTTTGCCTTTACTTTTAGCATTTACGTGAGTTCTGTTTTTCTTCCAGAAACAAAACTCTGTCCATTATATATGGAAAGCTCGTAAGCACAAAATGCATTCTCAATCAATATTGGTTTGTAGGTATTTGATGCCAATGATACAATATTGTTTACTATACTAAAAAGTCATTTATGACATAGAAATACATTTCTTTTTTACTTTGATAGCTCGAAATCACAGACAAAAGTTTAGTCTACTTTGAGGGCATCACACTGCTCTGAACTCCCTGAACTGCCAGTGAAATGTTCTTTGCTTTTGTAAAAGATGTTCCTCCAAGTACTTCAGAATCATAGCAGGATTGAAATTTGAATAATAACATTTTAATAGACTCATTCTAACTCTCCACCTTTCACTGAGATTAGGCTTCCCAAATAGAAACAAAGTTTTTCTCAGGTAAGACACTTCTAGTTGGAAAGAAATGCCTTTCAAACTCTAATGCACCTGTGAATGACTTGAAAGTTCTATTAAAATACAGATTTTGATTAAGTAGTTCTGAGGTAGGTCCTGCAATACTACACTTCTTGTTAAGTCAGTACTGTTGGTCTATGGATCTCAGTTTGAGTAACAAGGTAGAATTGCTTTAGAACAAGGTAGAACAGTAATAAAATATTACTGTTGACTTAGAAGCTAATTCCATCAGTTTCCAAGAAGTTTATTGCTTAACATCCAGCATATCATAAATTAACCATTGTGAATACATTTATTTTCTTTCTCTCCAATAAATTTGCTTAGATTTCTATTTTAAGAGTCAGATCTGGTCTACTACTTTCACAGGAATGACAAATAGTTTGGAGTTACTCTTCTGGAACATGGTTTTTCCCTAAGGAATTTTCCTTTTATATCATTTGGCAAGGGAAACTTTTATACAATAGGATTTAACAACCTAGTAAGACCTGTTCTTTATCTATAATAAATAACCTTTCTCTTGTACTCAGGACATAATGAACAAATTTATATAATTTGATGCAAAGATGATTAAAATCACTCAGGACTAATGAGGATAGCTTTCAAGTTTTTAAAATTTATGTATTTTCTATGTGACAAATTCACCTTCACGAAACTGTAGATAGCACCTGTTTCTTTCAAACTGCTAGCCCAGCCCCTCTCCCATCTCTATTATAATGTCGATTATACTTTAGTGTGAATAAGAATCGCCAGGGAGCTTATTAAAATTGTCCATTCCATGCTCATCCCAGAAGACTCTCATTCTTTAAGTCTAGAGTAAAGTCTAAGAATACGTATTTCAACAAATATTTCTCCCATATCTATTGTAATCTGAGTTTAGGAACACGGCCTTAAGAGCAGTCCAGACCTTCAGCAAGAAGTTTCAACATCAATCCACCCTTGCTACTTAAAGCCTGATATCATTCGATCTTTGTAATTGAGCTTTTGCACTGTTTCAAAGGTTCTGTTTTCAAATACGCTCCTGATCTACAATTGTTCCCTTTGTTTGGGTCTTGTCTTGATAATCTGCCTGTTTTTGCCATTGCTCCTTGGATGAAGGACCTTAATTCATAAATCTTCTCCAGGGACTATAGCTTATCTTTCAAAGCAGACACTTTTCAGTATTATACTGAATGCCATTAATAACTGTGCCAAGATAACTGACATCAGCTAAAACTATCCAGGGCAAACTTTATGTCATACTGATCTTGAATCCCAACCTAGGAAAAAACCTTAACAACAGTTCAGACAGATGGCAGATTGTTATCCACTTCTGAATTCTCCATCCCAGTACTATTCTCAGATAGAAAACTCCTATAGGACTTCAAGTGAGATCTCTAGCTGTCACTGCTATGCTTTACTACCTTCATTCCACATTCTTCCATCCTTCTGTTTTCTAGCAGACATGATACTGTTAGTGTCTGGAGGTGAAAATGCATCTGTCTTCTAAGACCCAGCCCTACTGTGGCAGTAAATTTTTTTTCCCAAATCATCTGAAACTGGTTCCTCTTGCTACAGATAATAGGGACATGAAAGACCAAATGCATATACAAGGCAACCTGAATTTGAGGTGGCTGCTTTAATTTAATTATCCATATTTGAAAGATCCGTATCTTTAATGCCTCATTATGATGAAAAATAATAGTTCAAAGTATAAAAACATTTCATCAAATAAATATTTTACCTATTTTGTCATCTTTCTTTTAATGTTGTCACATGTGAAATAACTGATGAAATTCAGAGAAAAGAGAGATGCACTAGAATATATAAGAATTTTCTAGATATATCCACACAACTCACTGACAAGTGAAATCAAGCAACTGGACATTTATTTAGGCATTACATCAACACTGAGTCATGTCCCTCTCCTCCAAGTATTGATTTATCTAATTATTCATAAAAGGAAATTCAGAGAAATGATTCTTTACAATTTTAAAAGAATTCAAGTACATTTAAATGGATGCTTCAAACATTTACATGGAGATATTCAGGACAACACATACAAGGTAACATGAGATTAATTATACAACGCGTGAAGGAAACTCATCTACTCTCAAAACCAACTTATTCTCCTACCTACTATATTCAATTGGTTTTTTTAAAGATAATTAAGATGAAAATATCACTTTCAAAAAATGTTCCTCGTGATTATTATTATTTATAAGTTCCAGGGTACATGTGCAGGATGTGCAGGTTTGTTACATAGGTAAACCTGTGCCATGGTGGTTGGCTACACCTGTCAACCCATCACCTATGTATTAAGCCCAGCATGCATTAGCTATTTTTCTTAATTCTCTCCCTCCCCAAACCCCACCCCTCAAAAGGCCCAGTGTGTGTTGTTCCCTTCCCTGTGTCCATGTGTTCTCATTGTTCAGCTCACACTTCTAAGTGAGAACATGCAACATTTGGCTTTCTGTTCCTGCGTTAGTTTGCTGAGAATAATGACTTCCAGCTCCATCCATGTCCTTGCCAAGGACATAATCTTGTTCCTTATTTTAAGAGTACAATAAACTAAGAACGTTTTAAAATGTAGTATAGTATTAGTAAATCATATACTCTAGGCTAACCTTACAGGTATGTGTTGTTTTTATAAATTAACTAGAACTGGTTTAACCCTAGGGTCAGGTTCAAGTGGTGCACACCAGCAATCAGATTACAACTTGATGCAAATTTTGTCTCATTAAAAAAGTCACGCATCCCACCAATTCATTTGCAAAATAATTGTGTACCTGACCAAGGTCAGAGAATTTTCCCTCTGTTTATTTCACTGACTGAGCTCAAGTTATTAAAATGCAGTTAAACTATGAGAAAGATTCCATTTTTTTCATTTAAGGAAATGACAGGGGAGAGTAAACTTCTTACAGACTTGAGGGTTTTATAGTTATTTCTGATTTTCATGTTTAGAAAAGGAAATCACATTAAAAATATGCTTTTTTAAAATTTTTGAGATAGGATACACTATATTATTGTACTCCAGAAAATCTGTACCCTATAATTCCTAGGGAAAAAGAGAAAATTATTGGTGTCAAAATGACTATAATTCCCACAGTTATGACATGAATTTTTAAAAATTGTCAAATACACAAAATATGATGAAGCTGTCCTACTTGAAATGACAGAGCAGAGCTTTTACTCTCTTCAAGACTCATTAACACTTCCAAATTTCTGGTTCCAACTAATCTTTTTATTTTAAGAGTGTCTCACTCTGGGCTGAAATGCAATGGAGTGACCAAGAGTCACTGAATCCTCAACTTCCCAGGCTCAAGTGATCCTCCCACCTCAGCCTCCCAAAGTGCTGGGATTATAGTTGTAAGCCACCAAACCCAACCCAAATTCATATTCCAATACACCATGACCTCAAGTTATTTTCAGTCACTTCTTTCTTCTGTAGTAATAGTCTGCAGCCTTTTGGGCCTCAGGAACTTGTTTCATGAAAGACAATTTTTCCATGGACCAAATAGTGGGGATGATTTCAAGATGAGTCAAGCACATTAAAGTTACTGGGTACATTATTTCTATTATTACTATATTATAAAATAAAATGAAATCATTATACATCTCACCATAATATAGAATCAGTGGGAGCCCTGAACTTGTTTTCCTGCAACTACATGGTCCCATCAATGATGACAGACAGTGACAGATCATCAGGCATTAGATTCTCGTAAGAATCATGCCACCCAGATCCCCTGCATGTGCAGTTCACAATAGGGTTTGTGCTCCTATGAGAATATAATGACACTGACAGGGAGGCAGTCTCACTATGTTGTCCAGGCTGGTCCCAGGTCATGCGAGCAAGTCCGGGGCTCCCACTGATTCTACATTATGGTGAGGTGTATAATGATCTCATTCTATTTCAGAATAGAATAGAACAGAACAGAACAGAACAGAACAGAACAGAACAGAACAGAATAGAAACAAAGTAACTGGAGAGCAACTGGATGTAAACACAGATGAAACTTTGCTCACCCACTGCTCACCTCCTGTGGTGCAGCCCTGTTCCTAAGAGGCCATGGACTGGTCCATGGCCTGGGGGTTGGAGACTCCTGCTCTATAGATAAAATCTTATGATTTAAATATGAACAGATATTTGTCTATTAAATGCTATTAGTATTTTCCTAGGTGACCATCTATTTTTATCATCTATCTCAGTTAAGATTTTTAGATAATCACAATTGATTTAACTCACAGGATTTATCAGGATCTTAAAAGATACACATAGGGCTCTTTGCTTTGAGAGATAAATAATCACTGCCTCACCACCATGTTTCCAAGTGTGTTATTTAATAAAATATTTAATCTTATTAGAAATCCTTTTATGTTTTTTTCTCCATAAAGGACAAACAGCTTATAAGAAATATGGAACAGAACTCTTTGGAGGTATCATAAATAAAATAAAAGCTAGTATTTGTAAAAAGAATTTGAAATGAGTATGCCAAAATATTTGCTATTATGTACAACAATAAGTATTACTATACAAGGTATTTCTTTGTTGTTCTAAGGGATGTTGTTCTAAGTATTATCTTAGAAGTGAAGTTGACTTTAAGCATGCTTTTCTTAGAAATCTAGTAACTAACAATTTTGAAAATAATCCAGAAATGTCTTAGATTTTTTTCATAAGTTTTATTATTTGTGTACATATAACCCCTACAGTGTTGTTCAAATTCTGAACTTTTTAGCTGCTCTTTATTTTTCTTACTATTTAACAATATTAGATTGGTTATGTTCCAGGAACAAATTTCATTCTCTGGGTAATTATTCAATGTGAATTTATTAACTGATAATAATAGCTGTTGATTGTTCAATAACATGAGGGATTAGACGAGAGCTCCATCCATTTTATTATAAAAGTATAGACTGTGTTTGAGTAAGTGACATATTAAAAACCTAATATATGTCCCAAAAAATATTAATATAAGGCTTTTGCAATTTCTTTAATTATTTCAAATTATATTGTAGAACATGAATACACAAAGAAATAAAACTGGTCAGAATCTATCTTAATTCTTATCAGCTTGATCTCTGAGTTTATCTTGGGTTTTAAAGATCCAGCATGGAACTAATTGTAAGGGAACCAGTATGAGTAGATACTCTAGAAGGTGCTGTGAACCCTCTTAGAAGAGCAACTATAGCACTGTTATTAAATAATCAAGATTTTATTTTTTAGAAATAATATGTTGACCAAATATATAATAGAAAACTAAAGTGGCTTGAGGGCTGGACATGGTGGTTCACACCTGTAATCTCAACACTTTTGGAGGTCAACGCAGGAGGATCACTTAAGCCCAGAAGTTTGAGACCAGCCTGGGCAACATAGGGAGATCTCTCTCTAAAAAAAATTTTTTTTTAAAAAGACAAGCATGGTGACATGCACCTGTGGTCCCAGCTACTTGGGAGGCTGAGGTGATCCTTGTATTAAAGAATTAAGAATCTCTCTGCTGGGCATGGTGGCTCACACCTGTAAGCCCAGCACTTTGGGAGGCCAAGGCAGGTGGATCATGAGGTCAAGAGATAAGACCATCATGGCCAACATGGTGAAACCCCATCTCCACTAAAAAATACAAAAAGTAGCTGGGTGTGGTGGTGCACACCTGTAGTCCCAGCTACTTGGGAGGCTGAGGCAGAAGCATTGCTTGAACCCAGGAGGCAGAGGTTGCAGTGAGCCGAGCTTGCACCACTGCACTTGCACACCTGTAGTCCCAGCTACTTGGGAGGCTGAGACAGAAGCATTGCTTGAACCCAGGAGGCAGAGGTTGCAGTGAGCCGAGCTTGCACCACTGCACTTCAGCCTGGTGCCTGGTGACAGAGCAAGACTTTGTCTCAAAAAAAAAAAAGAATTAAGAACCTCATAAATTTAATACAGGCAACACAAATGATATGGTTTGGCTGTGTCCCCACCCAAATATCATGTTGAATTGCAGCTCTCATAATCCCCACACATCATGGGAGGGTCCTGGTGGGAGATAACTGAATCATGGGGGTGGGGTTTTCCCTTACTGTTCTCTTGATAGTGAATAAGTCTTACAAGATCTGATGGTTTTATAAAGGGCAGTTCCCCTACACACACTTTCTTGCCTGCCACCATGTAATATGTGCCTTCGCTCCTCCTTTGCCTCTATCATGATTGTAAGGCCTCCCTAGTCATGTGGAACTGTGAGTCCATTAAACCTATTTTTCTTTATAAATTACCCAGTCTCAGGTATTCTTTCATAGCAGTATGAAAATGGACTAATAAGACAGTGGTGCTGGAACTGAATTTTTAGCCTCACATTCATGACAACAAAGCCATATATCCAGGTTTTCAATTATAAAGGGGAAAGTCATACCTCAAGAGTAATTATTTGTACCTGATTGTCCCAAATATTACTAAAACAAGCAGTATACTCCATTTTTTATAAGTTTACTAGATTTCTCACCTCTTTAATAAATCATGAATCAATTATATTGTAGTTCCTAAACAATTACTTCCCATTATAAAACACTGGAACTTTGTAAACACATTTAAAAAGTACTATTATACTTATCCATATCTAGCTTCTGAACTATGAATAAAAAGGTCCAAACTTTAACATCTTCCATTTATATGTTCTCCTTTAATCTAAACTAGTTGAATTTTTCTATTAATCTTTAACTCAAGAATTTCTATTTTTTTCTATTTGTCAAGTAACTCTCAATTCAATAAACCTCACTAAACCTCACAGGGCTTACCTAGAATTACGGTCTGAATAATTTTATAGAGTCTATTTTTCATTTCATCAGCCAGGTCATCAACGAACATATTAAATAACTCTATATGCCTTTGGAACATCATTCAAATTTTCCTTGACCTGCTGTTCACCCAAGCTAACATTAATCCACTAATAATACTCTTGAAACATTTTATTCTATGTGGATATAAGTCTCAAATAATTTTAACCACACACACTTACAGTATCATGTGAAAATGAAGTCAATGGTGAGGAAAACAAAGGATCTATTGCTTTAATCCATGCTTGTCATTGTGTCACAGTCCAGAGTATTTAGGTGAAATTAAACTGCTATCTTTGTTCAGTCATTTTGTCTTAAAATGATAGGAATAACACGTATTTCCCTGTTAGAGTTGAAAGGATGATATAAATCACTGCATACTACAGCATACAAACCTAAACGCATTGACTAGGACACAAATTTATAATGGGGTATATTGAACAGGAAAGAAGGCCAGGAAAGCATAGATTCTGACTTGAATAAGTAAAAGACCTACAGAAAGAAATCCCTGTCATCTTATTCTGAACACATCACTGCAGCAGAATTCATCACAAAAACAACCCATAACATTAGTATTATTCATAGTTATTTGCAAAGTTTTAACAGATTAGATAAATGTCTTTTCCCATAAATACTGAAATAGTACCTAACCTGATTTAATAAATAGCTGCAAACATTTCACTGGTCGACCAGGCTAAATTTAATTTTATGTATTAATTTTTCATGTTTACCTTATATTTTTTCTAGTTATATTTACATTCACCAAAGCTTCATACTGTTTTTTGTATCACATAGGAACTCATTTCTTATAATAAATAATATATAATGAATAAGATGATTCCAGTACAAATTTTTTTCCATTTGTATATAATTGCTTTATCTTAATATCAAAGCCTGCATATTCTTCCAGAGAATAAATCATAAGAAATCATTTTATATTTCTTATATATAATTTCTTGTTAATGGAAAAAATTTAGGGGAAAATGTGGTTATATACATGGGGCCACCAAAGGTAGCTATTAATAAAACACAAAGGAATTAACGTCTCTAAGCTTAGTGCTCAAAAACAAATGGTTAAAGCAAGCTTCTTGGCCTCTACATTATTGACATGATGGAGATAGATAATTCTTTGTTGTGGGGGCTATCCTGTGCATTGTAGAATATTTAGTAGCTTCCTGGCTGGCATACCAGTAGATGCCAGTAGCACCCCTTCTCTAACCAGGTTGTGACAACCAAAAATGTCTCCAGACATTGCTAAATGTCACCTAAGGCCCATAATTGCTCCAGATTGAGAACCACAGGATAAAAGAGCTGTTAAATACAAAGATAGCTACCAAGAAAGAAAAAGAAAAGAAGGAGAGGAAAGGGAAAGGAAAGGAAAGGAAAAAGAGTGTAGTAGAAGCAAGTGGAAGAAATCCTAAAACAGAAAAGTCTTGGTGATTTTGTAATACAAAGAAAAATATTTTTCCTTTTCTACCAATGCATCAGGTAATAGAAATCACATCTTGTTGAACTCTAAAAAGTCCTACTTTTGTGCTGTGTAACAATGCAGTTATGATTTATTGCATTATTTAATTTATTGTCACATGATCAAGAACAAACAGAATAGCAGAGTGCCTAAGAGTCTAAAAGCCCTGGTTTTCCAATCAGAAAAACCTAGGACAAATACAATTTTGGCAATTACCAGTTGTCGAATTTCAGTGGGCAGATAATTAAACTCTAAGACTATTTTCTTATTTTCAAAATGAGATAATGGTTGTATATATCTCATAGGGCTGTTGCAAAAGTCAAATAAAATGTTTATAAAAGCACTAAGCACACGGCCTAGCAGTAGTGAGTAATCAAATTTAGCTATTTTGTTATTATTGCTATTCCCAATAGTTTTCTATTTTATTCTATGGTTCTCAAAGTAGAACAATTGTGCTCCCCCAGGAGACATTTAGCAATGTCTGGAGACATTTTTGGCTGTCACAACAGATGGAGAGGTGCTAGCTCAGATACATAGCTCTCTGATACAGTGGCTTAATTTGAGCAAAGCTTTAAAAAAATGAAGGAACTGCCTAGACTTTAGCTAACTTGCGATAAATGTCATTTCTTTCAGACAGTAAGTTTCTCGAGTTTTGAAAGTGGCATGAAAATTTTAAAAATATATTCCTGGATAAACGACTGGTATATAGTTATTCTCTATTAACAGCTAAATTTGAAATGATATACTAAAATCACATAAGGGGAGTTAGGAAATTAGGTAAAACAAAAACTTTATCAAAGCTGGTTCTTAAATGCCTGATTTAAATCATTATATGTAAATTTAAAATGTAAATCCTAAAATAATTACTTTTTCTGCTAGAATTTCCCTCAATCAACCTGTTAATTTAGGTTCAAGATAAGTAATTGTCCAGTTCTGAAACCAATATATCTGTAAAGCTGAAGGACAGAAAATATATTTTAACTCTCCATAAAAGATAAAGAGGTAAATACAATGTATATTTTACATTATGTATCTATTAAGAAACTTAAGTTTGCAATTACATTTTAAAATGTGTATTCTATCAGAAGTCCATGTACTAGAAAGCTTATTTAAGGTGATAATCAGTAAGCTTTTTGCTAATATTAATTGTCTAGACAATTTAACTTCCATTTTAGAAACACACTCTCAGAAGTTGAGATAACCAGTTCTTTGTCACAGCAGATAAAAAGCTCACAGCCAAGAATACCAGAGCACTATTTTTGTCAGGTGCATATCAACATTTATGTTGTCACCCTAGGCCAGCAAAACATTTAACAGATATGCTGTATCTACATTTTCTATGTATCTGATAACTATTTTTATATTTCCTCAATGATGCCCCCTAAGAAAGCCAGAAATTGACAAAGAATGTGAAGTAAAAACATTATCTTAAAGCCAAATACATAATGTCCAGATTCTGTGTTTATGTATTTGTGTTTAATATAGTTTAAGATGATTCAATTTTCAAAATCAATTCACACTAAACTTTACTATCTTCCTTCATACTAAGCACTAAAACATGTATTTAAATATATTTAAATGAAAGTTTGCATAAACTTTTCCTGAAACAATGATTCAAAACACCAACAACCATCATGTGAAAACACATTGTCAAGTTGTATTTGGTGGAGGTTTATTTGTTATGGCACATAGTATTCCTGTTACAGCACTACTGCAGTGTTTTTTAACTTTTCTATACCGTTCACAGTACATGTTGAAACCTTACCGCACAGAAAGGAACCTACCATTTGTAATTCTGTGGGGCAAGGTTCTTAGGAAAGAATGGAAAGAATTAGGGACAGAAGGAAAGAAATAATAAATCTCAAAATCATCATTCCTTTTATGAATACTAAGCTATATTTCCATTAAAATAAATATTTTTCTAGGCACCTTTGCTACAACATTCTTTTTATTGTACTTACTGAAAATAAAACCATGTGGTTTTTGATATATGAATTAGCTTGTCTTTGGAGTTGACAGAACATGAACTTCTGTGGCACTGCCTTATCTAAAAGAGTCATATCAGATAGGCTTAAGTGCTAACATTGTAAGTCACAGTGTTGGTAAAAAATGCTTTGGCAATCTTTCCAAAAGACTTGACTCTCTCCTCATGGAAATAATAATACATTTCATTTCTTTAGAGATTTGATATGCAGATAAACGCCACAAGAAAAAAAATGCAGTTATACTTTAATTTACCAAATCTTCAACATATAAATTATGACCTTTATAATTGATTATGTTTATTTCAGAAGCGTCCACGTTTTCTAAGAATTCCATTATTATTTTCTACTGCTTTGGTTTTAGTAAATAATTATAGCTTGGTAAGTGATTTCAAAATATTCCTAACTTTGTAATTTTTTTAAAAAAGGGACATTAGGAAATACTAATATACCCAAAACGAACTTTGAGGAAATGACAGATATTGATATAGAGAGTTGGATGGAGTAGAAATAGTGACTTTATTAGATTATTAAACTTCCTTACATAACTCTTTCCTTTCAGATCTGAAGAACTAATCCAGGTTGAGCATTCCTTATTCAAAGTGCTTGAGACCAGAAGGGTTGCAGCTATTTGATTGTTTCAAATTTTGGAATAATTGCATTATATTTTTACCACCTGAGGATCCCAAATGCAAAATTCAAATGAGCATTTCCTTTGAGTGTCATGTTTGTGCTCAATAAGTTTCGGATTTGGGAGCATTTCAGATTTTGGATTTTGCATTCTCAACCCGAATATAAGAGAAAGGACTGTCCATTTATTAATTTCAAAATTTTAATTAATTCAGGATATAAAATGTAAACAAGTTTTAGTGGTCTTTTAAGGGGGAAGTTCAAGAATCACTACATTTTATAATGTAAATATTTTAAAATAGAGCTTAAAGGGACCTTCAGTCCATTTAGCTATTTTTAGGTGAAATAGCATTCAATCCCTATTTTTATATATGTTGGATGGATGGAGGGGTATTTTGTCATTTTCTTTATAAACCAATTAACTACAATGCTTAGGGTCAAGAAACATTTGAGAACTCAAAAAGAAAATGAAGTTATTATATTATAATCAAGTAAGTTCCATCCAAAAATGTCACAGGAAAAGAAAGATTGTGAAATTCTGTCATTGAAACTGAGCTCATACTCTCAAGTGAAACACCTGGGTGCTTCATCATCAAATTTGTATCTTTCTGATTCTGAGAAACATACTCCAAGAAGCTCACATATTTTAGTAAGGCACCTACTTACAGAGTAAGGTATTCTCACATATAGCTGCTGAAAAGTATGGCCACAATATCTCAAGTATTATCACTTGCTATGAGTTTAAAAGTTTTCTCAAAATCAGCACAGGAAGATGGGAATGAAGTTAAACACATATTCACTTAAGACTGAAAAGAAAAGAAAGGGATTAGTGTTACTACTTACAGCTAATACATAATACATAATGAGAAAGGGTTAATTGTGTATCAAAAAGAAGATAAACTATTGTTTTAAAACTCAAATCCTTAATACATTCTCACCTTCTGAGAATCAAGGGACATCTGTTATAGAACATGAATAAATGATTTCTAAAATTAAAAATATAAAAATAGAAGAAAGTAAACATCTAAATTGAGTGGACAGACTGGGTAAATATAGTTCCTTTCCCAGAAAAAAAGTTTTAAAGAGGGATTTAAAAATCAATGCTTAAAAATGAACTTTTTTTCCTGCCATGTGAAGAAGTAAAGTTTCTAAATGCAAAGGACTTTCAAGTTATTAGTGTACGGCATTCCAACAAAAAGTACTATAATTTAATACTTCAAATATGCTATCATGTTTTTGGTTAATCATGTGTGACATATGCTTTATGCAGTATTAATATAGAAATGAATTTTCCTAGCTGACAACATGAACATTTAGTTAAAGAATTTAGACTAAGACCTAAGAGTATAAAGTTATCCATTTACACAAGAATAGTTAAGAGGAAAAATACAAGGTTTTCTCTCTTTCCCTTAGTACGTTTGCTAAGGAATAAATATTGTATGAGAGAAATTCCCAGTACATAAGCAAGTGTTTTGCTGTCTTTAATACTAACATGGAAAGATACAGCAACTATTCTAGAAAGTTCTGCATATAGAAATATTTAAAACATGTGTCAACTAAGAAATTTTGAATGGTTCAAAAGTAATAAGATAAAGACATTAAAATTATATTCCCTTTAAATCAGACATTTTCCCTATTAATATTAGAAAATTGTGACATGATATTAAATTGTTCAAATGTCATGAATTGTATGATCAGTATAACACAAATGTTTATGTCATGAGTTTATAAAATTGCCCACTATTCTTAGAATGATACCAGTTTTCGAGAAATATACATCATAAAGAAGCATATTAAGTAAACCATAAATAAGGTGACAAATTCAAAATATAGAATATTAAATAAAAAATCCACATTGTCAAGACTAGCAATAAGGCTGATTTTAAGTAATCTTCACTGACACTGTGTTCTAGTGAGCAAAAATATGCTCCCACTTTGAAATAAAAAGCAAGCAAGGTGCAAATAGATTCAGGTGGTAACACCCACTAGCTGATAATACTAGCTTTTCCCTGGTCCATGGAGATTTGCACACATGGACAAAGGAAAAGATAGTATTATCAGCTACTGGGTCATATCTCCATGGACCAGGGAAAAGCTAGTATTATCAGCTACTGGGTCATATCTCCATGGACCAGGGAAAAGCTAGTATTATCAGCTAGTGGGTGTTACTAGCTGAATCATATCCCCCTCCAAACTCATGTACTGAAGCCCTAATCCCCAGTACCTCAGAATGTGATTGCACTTGGAGATTCTACTTGGAGAATATACTTGGAGGCTTTAAAGAGTTGATTAGGTTAAAATGAGGCCACCAGGGTGGGTCCTAATCAAATCTGACAGGTGTCCTTATAAGGAGAAGAAATTAGGACACAGACTCCAGGGATGTGCAGGCACAAAGGAAAAACCACAGGAAGACACAGAAAGAAGGTAGCTATCCACAAGACATAAGAGGGCCCTGAGGAGAAATCAAAACTGCCAATGCCTGGATCTTGGACTTGTAGCCTCCAGAACTATGGTAAAATAAATTTGTTGTTTCAGCTACCATTAAGTCTATGGTAATTTGTTATGGCAGCTTTAACAAACTAAAACAGTGAGAATGACAGAAAACAGAATGAATTTCTGAGTTGCTTCAAATATTTTCATTGCTACAGGATTTATCTCTTACCTGGCTCATCCTTACCAATAAAGGCTCTTCATATTTTTAATTCTACTGAGATATTTGTAATTAGTCTTTTTCACATGCACTTGATTAATGTGTCATTCAGAGCTGCTGATATTAATTTGATTTCATTTACAATATAAAATTTGAGTTGATCATTCCCCACAAGTTTTTGAGCAGTGGTGTGTAATATTCTGCCATTAGCCACATGTAGCTGGATAAATTGAGATTAATTAAAATTAAATAAAACAGAAAAATCAGTTTGTAATTATGCTAACCACATTTTAAGTGTTTAATAACCACAAGAGCTAATGGCAAGAAAATACTCAATTTTTTGTCTTTCTATACTTTTTCTACTAATTGAGCATATAATCGAATCATGTATGAACATCTTGGTTGCTTTGGATTATAATGAGATAGTCATGTTACTAAGATCATACATTGCAAATGACCCTCACATAAATGAATTAGCGCAATGTCATCTTTTCAAACACAGAAAGACTTTATAAAACAATGCTAATAAATCAACCTAAATGTCCATCAGTGTTAGACTGGATAAAGAAAATATGATACATATATGCTGTGAAATACTATGCAACCATAAAAAAGAAGATCATATCGTTTGCGGCAACATGAATGGAGCTGGAAGTCATTATCTTAAGCAAACTAATGCTGGAAAAAGTAAACCAGATAGCACATGTCCTCACTTATAAGGGGGAAGTAAACAATGAGAACATATAGACAAAAGGAACAAGACAAAAAACACTGGGGTCTCCTTGAAAACGGAGAGTAGAAGAAGGGAGAGGATCAGAAAAAGTACCTATCAGGTACTAACCTTTATACTTGGGTGATGAAATAATCTGTACATCAAGCTCCCATGACATAAGTTTTCCTAGGTAACAAATCTACACATGTACCCCTGAACCTTAAATAAAAGTTAAAAAATAGAAACATCTTATTTTAGATTAGAAAAAGAAATAGAAATCAAGACAAAAATCTTGACCAACAGACCCTAAGTTGTTCTTTGGGGAGATAAACCTAATAATTTATTACAAAATATTTATAAAGCTAGTATCTTAGTTGAAACTTCAAGTTTTAAAAATCTTAATATTTGATACATTCTTAGATGCATTAAATGAAATATGCAAATGTATATGTATGAAACCATAAAAATAAAATGAATTTAATGTACTGGCCAGGTGAGGTGGGCCCACACCTGTAATCTCAGCACTTTGAGAGGCGGAGGTGGGAGGATCACTGGAGGTCAGGATTTCAATACCAACCTGACCAACATGGTGAAACCCCGTCTCTACTAAAAATACAAAAATTAGCCAGGCGTGGTTGTGGGCGCCTGTAATCCCAGCTACTTGGGAGGCTGAGGGAGAATAATCATCTGAACTTGGAAGGCAGAGGTTGCAGTGAGCCAAGATCATGCCATTGTACTCCAGCCTGGGCAACAAGAGCAAAATTCTGTCTCAAAAAATGAAAATAAAAGAAAATAAAAGATAAAGAAATAAAGTGAATTACAATTTACTTTTACAATAGCACCATCTTTTCTCATGTGACAATTAAACTACCTCAATGAAATGAAAATGAAAATATCCTTCCTTAATAGAGTATCTCTTAAAAATCCTTTTATTGTGGTGAGTTGCCTGGAATACTACAAACTTTCCCTACCCCTACCTCACAACTCTAATTTAATGCTCTTCTGTGTCAAATGCAGTCTTCAGGACCAGTTCTAGAGGATAACTATTTTTGCCAGGCTTTGAATTCTGACAATAAATGCATGTCCTTAAACTTTAAAGATTTGGGCCCCCTAAAAATCATGAAATGTTATACAAATTATTAGAGATAACATTATATAAATTATTATACAAGATGTACAAATGTATACATAAAATATGTATGTAATATGTACAAGTGTACATATTATATGTGCTATATATAATATATACAAATAAAATGTGTATAAAATTTATATAAAATAATATACAAATAAAATTTGCATAAAATAGTATACAACTAAAATTACATATAGAGACATTTATAATACATACAATATATTATAAAAATTATTTTCTAGACAGATGTAATCTACACTAGATATCTTCCTGCTATTAGTTTCCTCTGTACCTTCTGAAAATTTGTACTCTAAATTTTCTTTCCAAAAATTTGTACTCTAAAAATCTATTTGATGAGCCTGAAACTGCTCACTAGAACACAGAGCTGATAAATGTTGAAAATATGTGGAAAGAAATCTGCACTCAAATACATTTAGTAGTACAGTGTATAAAAAGTATGTGTATGGAGAAATAAAATATAAAACATCAGGCTGTAAAGTTAAGTGGGCACCAAATCATAAGACCACTGGGATAGACTAAGTAAATGTGCCCTATTACACTGAAACCATGTAACTAAATCTAGCCAATGGACTATAAGAGGAAATAACTGTTGTAACTTCTGGGCCACTGCAGTTAAAAAGGAGTGCAACTCCTCAATTCCTCTCTTCTTCTTATACAGGGACCTGGGATTCCACATGAGCTGGATGGTGTAGCTACAGGATGGAGAAGAGTTGATGACCTATACACAACCTTTCTGAGAGAAAAATAAACCTGTGCTGTGTTAAGCTTGTGTTCCATTTCAGAATATTTTCATCGCTATAGGATTTATCTCTTACCTGGCTCATCCTTACCAATAAAGGCTCTTCATATTTTTTATTCTACTGAGATATTTGTAATTAGTCTTTTTTCACATGCACTTGATTAATCAAAATAACAAAATTATTGTATAAGTGAAGTTTAAAGCACCTGTTCCTAAGCAGCTTCATACAGGTAAATGCCCACAGTTAGGAGCTGGCAGCAGTTTGAATCCAGTTCATGTGATATTTTTGAATGATTCAAGAGCTAAGAGATTCCTGAGGTGCTTTGCAATTATTAATCGGTTCTAAGGAAAGATGGCCAAAGCCTGAGCATGAAGGGTGCCACATGAGAGAAGAGCAGCAAATGGAAGTTTCTAGATCTCATGAGGTGGCCTACCACCTGGTATTACATAATCTCAGAAATATATTTACATGCAATACAAAGGTGTACACATAAAGTCCATGTTGACATATTTACACATATACACTAGAAAACGACTTAGATATTCCTGGGTGTCTAATTCCTACATAGAAATTTCAAAAGAATAACTGTTTTTTAATCTTTAAACCTGACTACTAAATCTGTTTACAGACAGAGAGTGAGGTAGCCAATTGTTCTTGAAATCCAGCACTGCCATTATGAAGTATTTCTGGGACCAAGAGATCCTTTCATGGTAGTTTTCATTTAAAAAAGAAAAGCAAAAAAAGGTAATTGAAGAGAAAGTAGGTATAAATCACTTGAAATTTCCAAGTGGCTTTTACCAACTTAAGTTGGGTTTGGAAATACTTATATATCTGCTGGTTTTTTTTGTTCCTTTTTGTTTTATTTTTAGGAGACCTCTATTAGCTACATATTAAATACAAATACTTGTGTTAGGCTTATGAGTGCTACAGCATTGAATAAGGCCCAAGTCCCTGTCCTGGGAGAACAATGTAAGAGGGCACATGTTGTGATCTTGATATTTACTTTAAATTTGCTATTTTAAGATTATTGCCTAATTTATCTATTATAGTTATCTTGAATTATTTTACAATAAAAAGTGACCAGTCAGTATTTAATACAAGTTATATTTTCAACTTAATTTTTTTTGCTATCTATGCTTCCTAGTACATGAACCTCATTGCACTTAGCACTTTGTGTATAAATTTACCTTGTATTTTACAAACAAGACAACTACACCTTTGGTAAAATTATAAAGAATAATAACAGCTTATTATGATCTATGTCCTAGGATTTTATACTACAGTATTGGGCTATAAGCAAATTATCAGCTTCATAACAAACTTGAAAATGAGCTTCTGCATGGTGAGGAGAAAAATGGTATGAATCAAACTATGATGTTTGCTCCCTTTGGAAAGTAAAAGGGTCTTGATCTACAAACATATTGAAGTCTTTAAATAGTCATTGAATGTTGAGTGGCACTTGGCCCAGCTTTGGCTTAACAGCTATGGAAATATCCAAGGGAGATAAGAAATCACCCCACTAAAACTTTAAGGCATAGCAAGGCTGCTGGTTATTCTCATAGTTATGAGCCTATTTTTCCCAGGTTCTCAATAAAAGACATTTTTAAAACTCACATATCATTGCAATATGCTCATAAATAAAGAGGTAGTCATCTTGTCAGTATGCAGTTTATTACAGTATGTAACTAAAACGTATCTTTAAAGGGTATATGTGATAGATACATGTGTACTTATGTATATATGCATATGTATGTATGTATATACATATATACACATATATATAAAATCATCTAATATATTTCAACCTATGGCATCACCTATCTGTTCCCACCTGACTTCCAACCTTTTCTAAGGAAGTTAGTCATATCAATCGTAACAGTAAATTTGTAATGTGCAGTTCAGTCTCAGTGAGACTAAGGAAAAAGCAGTAAATAAAATTAAATTAATTCCTCTTTATATAAAGTAAGATGTTTCAAATAAACTCCCAGAGGGTATAAAACAAATTTTATTTATCCTTAAAATTATTACATATTCAACTCTGAACATAAAAGCAAATTGATCTTTTCTGTAAACAGCTGATTATATTAACAAACCCACCTTTAAATATTACTTGCTGTTCCAAACTGCTCTTTAGACTGCTTCAGCCAGTACTTTGGAGGGAGCAGTCAACCATGTTGTACTGATTCTCATACAACTACACAAATTACAGATACGTTTTCACAGGAGCTGCAAGATCTCATTAATCAAGTTGAACACATTTCTATCAGCCACAGTCAGGGCCAATGGGTCTGTCCCAGATGTCCCACCCTGAATTCTGTATTTGTACACTCTAGTTTATAGAGAATAAAGCCTTGTAAAATATAAATCTGAAGGCTCTAATGGCATCATATGTTTTTCTCAGCTACTTCTCCTCCTCCCAATGGCAAAATTACTTTTAAAAGTAAGCATCAAAATCACATTTCACAAAAGTATGACCTTCATAATTTATCACATATTTGTCTCCTAAAGTAGGTTTTTAGTTATTTAATACATTAAACCACCATCTTTTTGCAACTCTCTCTACATGACCTCTATTTTTAAATCATAATCACTCCTCAGTCACAGATGGACAAATGGACCCATGTAAAAAACCATTCCTTGACAAATTGATCATTTCAACTTTTATCATAATAGTATGAATGCTCATATTGAGTCAAATTACTTGAACATCACCTATGATGCTATTTTTATGTAGAAATAAAGTAAAAATAAATTGTTTAGTTTTGCTGTCTTAGAAACTTATACATAGAAACACCCTATTAAAATGCATTGTTAAATTCTAGATCATATCAATCAAACATAAGTATATTTTCTTCTCATTATCATTTTATAGGACTTTTGTGGCCTAAGAAAAAAATTTAAATATGATCATTTGAATTTTAACATATGTAAATTAAATCATAAGATACGTAATATTGTCTTATACGTGTCTTATTCTTCAAAAATTATATGAGCAGATTTGCTATTCCTAACATATGTCTCAACTTTTGCTTGTTTCCCCATTTTCTTTTTGTTTACAACACAGGTGTTTATTATTTCATTGAGAACAATGAGCTTCAAAATAAAAAAGGGATTCCTGTTCTTTTAAATATTGTATGGTTACCTCCTTATTATGATAAATTATAAAATTATTTTAGATGGTGCCCTCATATTAAGATAAATTAGTATGGCCAATTCATCAAAGGAAAGTACTCGAGTGGATACATCTGTCCATCTGGGAAGCATGAAGGTGTGAGAGTACGACTTTAAAAATAGATTCCAAGTATAAGCAGTTGTACAGTTATTTAAACATATTAATTATAGATAAATTATTGGGACTAGGCAACAAATAATTCTGCAGAAATATACAATAAAAATAAGCTTGTTTTATCAAGCTCAATATT
This sequence comes from Plecturocebus donacophilus, assembly GCA_004027715.1. NCBI lineage: Eukaryota > Metazoa > Chordata > Mammalia > Primates > Pitheciidae > Plecturocebus > Plecturocebus donacophilus. Next base: position 51,264 of record PVKP010008697.1, on the reverse strand, counting down.
TAAAAACAGGTCACTTTTATTTTTCCATCTTTATTTTGTGGAAATGTACGTTTGCCCACAGAGAAACCCATATGCTTAAAATCGTCTCATAAACACCACCAACATTTTCCTTTAACTAATCTCCTTCAAACTGTTTAACACTGTATAGTGCAGAAATGTAGCTTTCTATCAAAGGTACAATGTGCTGCCCTGCACTGTGTGGGAGACTTGAAATTGTTCAGAGTCATGGTCACTCGGTTACTACATTACACTGGAAGAATACAGTAGGTAAAACACAGTGTGCATGTGTGTGTTTGGGGTGGAGGGATAAGGTATCCTTTCTAAGCTGTGAGGTTTAGATAATGGACAAACAATGATGGATTTCATGGTGTTGGATTCATTTGACTTCCACTGACCTCACCCAGAATCATTATTAGATTACTTCTGAATATAGTGTATTCATTGCTCTGCTTTGTCAAAGTAAATTTTCTAGGCCAAATTTTGCTAATTCAGAGCATTTCTAAATGACTTCCCATAGATGTCTTCAGGTTTCTGAGACAAATTTGCTTAACAGGAAAAGTATTCAAACATAAAAACTATTATTTATGTTCTCATTTCTAAAAGAATGGATACCTATTTTCCCATATATGAATATACTTTTTTAAAAAAGAACTATTTAAATCTTTCCTGCAGGAGAATTCATAAAATACTTAAGTGACTTGTGCTGATAATATTATCAGATTAATATTTTTAACTACTTCATATGCTTAAATATTTTAATATTATATCTTTTTCTACAATTTTACATTTAGTAGTCAGCAAACAGCATTTTGTACCAAATAACACAATCAATCCTTAGCATAACTTGTTTTAAAAACAGTATTATGTTTACCTCATAAAACACGGACAAGGAAGGTTGACTTGTACAACAGACAACAATTTGTCCAAAAAGTATGCCATTCAAATAGCTGAAGATTACAAATGTTCATATGGGAGTAAATTCTTACTCCTTGATTAAATTATCTTAAATGGCAATTTAGCTAATTTATGATCTGAATTTTCAATTTGAATCTCATGGTCAATGAGATTATATATGTTTTCCAGTCCTGGAATTTTTGGTATATATATCTACCCTGTTTAAATTATGAATCACTGATTTAAGTAACATGAAAAATGATAGAATAACAGAGTACTTACTGTCTAACATCACAAAGACTAAATGTTGTCATTTTCACCAATTCATTTAGACTGAATTAAAGGAAAGAGATACAGAAATACTCAAACTTTAATGATTTCTTATAAATAACTCACCAGCATTAAACATTGGATTCAATATCTAACTTTCATTATGAAACCTTAGAGGTCAAAAGATAAACACAATATATGAAAAAAAGATGAATACATTCACTGAATATATATTAAGTTTAGAAAAGTATATTATCCTAATTTATTGCATGAGTAACTGGTATAAATTATTCTATTTCAGCTGCATCTCTGCACAATTCATTTAAAACTGATTATGAGAACTCTTCCTCTAGAAATCCAGAGGATGAGGGAAAGTAAACCAATGCAACATTATATTTTTCCATATAATTTCACAACAGATATTGTTCTAAAAATAACAAAATCTTCAACAAGCCTAATTTAAAATGTCTTGACTAAGAATACTGTGCACCAACTTATTAAGTATTACTGTATATATTTAAACTTGTTCTAAATGTGATATATGAAAGGAAGTCAGAAATATTTACATATTTTAACAACATGTATATATATACACAGACATATACATCTACATATATATGTATATATATACACACACAGACCTATATCTCTTTGATAGAAAATTTGATGATCTGTATTGAGGGCAGTTTTCTATTCTTCCTGAAGGTTCAGATAGGTTTCTATCAGAAACAAAGTGGAAGATTTAGAGGAAAATCAACCAATAAAATCAATATCAAATTGCAGAACATGAATTTATAGGGTTTTGTTTTGGGCTAAAGTATCTGTTTTTTCCTAGTTTCCAACCTCACAAAGAAGAGCAGAGGGTTGGCAAACACTGGCTTAATTATCCCCATCAGTCTCAGAGACAAGGCGCTTAAGAGTTTTAGCTGCTGTAAACACTCCCCTGATAGTAGATAAGGAATCTGCTGAAAGGCAGTTTTGTCTGGGGAAACCTCAGGGGCACACCAGTTAATCATTAGTGCAATATTGTATATGTATTACTACATCAAAGGAAACAGAATCCAATATTCTATTGTGAAGATTGTCTGTGTTTTCTAAAAGGTAAGAAAACAAATGCTGAACCAGAAAAAAAAAAAAAAGATAATAATTACATTAGCACATTTACCACAGGAACAAAGAGTGTTCTACTTTTCATTCAAAAAAGAATAAGTAATTATTGCTTTTTTTAAAAAATGAGCCCACTGGGAAAAAAGCATTCCACTGAAATGAAATGTGTAACTTTTGCCTAAAGAAGAATTTGCATCTTTGTATCTAAAAGCATTGATCAGAATCAGAGAATATCACGTAACCTTATTTTATCAAAACACTAGAAGTAAAACAATGTTATTCTTCCATATCACTACTATATTTGTCTAGGGATCTATTTGTGGAAAACTGATACCTCACTGTCCCTGACAAAGAACCTTTCTATCACTTCAAAATGAAGGCATCCACAATGACCTACTATTCTTTACATGTAATAGACTTCACATAGTCCCATATCAGAAAATGTTAGAGGTTTCCAAAACCTTCTTAGTATCAGCTGAGAGCTAACTTACACTCTCTCTCAGCCCTTCTGTGACTGTGTGCAAGTCAAAGAAAACTTTTCAGCATCAAATACTCCTTGCCCTTTCCCACATCCTCACTTTAATACACACTGTTTCTTCTGATTGGATGTCTCTTTGCCAGCCCCATCTCTACAGGTTTACCTTTCCTGGAAGCTCCAATTCTCATATCTGAATTCAAAACCATCTCTTTTGCTTCCCTCGTGTAACTGGAAGTAAACTCTTTTTCCCTTGGGACTCCTGTAGCAACTTTTTTATAATAATAATAATGTCTAATCTAATGTTTGGCATATAATGGGCTCTCAGTAAATGCTGCTAAATGACCAAACTTAGTAGCAACTGCTGGTTTTTATGAATGATTCCTTTATGGATATTTACTAAGATTTTAGAGAAAATAAAATGACCCTTTTCTACCACAGAAAGCATGGTCACTTTCAGTAACCACACTGAAAAATCTTTAAAACATACATAAGATTACTAACACATGCTACTCTTTCAGTGTGTCTAAAATAATATAAATTCTTCACTTTTCTTCCTTGCTGAAAAATTCACTGGTTTAGACTGAGACTTAAAGAATAATTTGTGAGTTAATCAGGCTGAAAAAGAGATGTCTCAATTAGGTATTAATAAGCTCAGACTTTGCTGTTGTCAGGTATGATACAGTCCTATTTTATTAACAAATTTTTCTCAGAGGAAATTTTTACTTTAGTTTTAATGTTTAGTTTACAACTAACTCAACATGGATTCTAAACAAGTGAGTTCAACATACAAACAAATGAAAGTTACTGAAGGTTTTTTTTTTTAATTCTGTGTTTTACATATATGTGTTATCAGTATTATCAAAGTCTATACCCAAGGTCCTTAAAGAATTTGAACCCATACTTTACTAAAAGTTTCAGGATAAGCCAACTTATGTGTAGCAACATTTCCAATTGGTTCATACAATTTAAATGATAAAGCCTTCCTTAACTATTCTCATTTGAGGCTTTCAGGAAGACTCTACATTATTTGAATCAAACCATATGTGCCTCCATGCTTCCCTTGTCTAGACACCACCAATCAAATAGCCTACGTAAATATTTCATACTGATTAAGCAGTGACAACTTTGAAAGCTGACACCAAGACAGAATGGCTCTTTCTGGAGTTAGTATTTCAAAGAGGGAAGGTTTTGAGTATAGGCTCTCTGTAATGTAAATAACATCATAACTGCAATTTTGACCTTCAAAAGCATTTTACTCTGTAAAATGTTACGACAAATTAACTCTTTTATTGGTACTCTTACTAAATACTCAGCAATTTGTGCCAGACTTTCTATAACAGAAGACAAAATTCACGATGCCTGAGAGTGCATGGTTAGAGGAAAGCTTTTCCTTAACCAAGTAGAACAATGGTTAGGGCAAATGGCTTGTAGCTGAACTACTACCATTTTGAAATCCATTTTTTGGCAAATGCTATTTATACGGCCTTAGGCAAATTATTTAACATGCACCATCGTCAACTGATTCATCTAGAATAAAATAATAACATCTATCTGACAATGTCTGGCATGTGGTTGTTATGTTATCATTTAATTAATATGAAAAACAGCAGAAGTGTGACTTTTACTATGCATTTGAAAAGCAGAACAGGGTAACCAGGTTTCTAACCCTTATGACATTTTAATAACAAAATTTGATGAATAAAGTTGTATCCATTTAAAGCATATAATTTTGTATATATATAACATTTAAAAAGTGTTTCACATAGGTTTTTACTGAGGTTAGGTTATAAAAATGAGATGAATTGTATAACTGAAACTTTCAAATGGTTATCATAACTATTTAATTTTAATCTATAAAGATTTTCTACTTTGTTATTATAATGTTTTGAATTCAGTAGCTATCTTTTTTATTTTCTCTACTGGCAGATCTGGTAAAAGTATGGCTTTCAAGTATGTAGTCAGATACTTCCATCAATATGCTAAAATAAAGACTTTATAATTTAAAATAAAGTAGAAATAAATTAATAAAAGGAATGGTCAAATTAGTAGCTAATTTTAAAGAAAATACAAATAGGGCTTACAGTACATGCTTTTAGATTTTCCACCACCTGTTTTATCTTCAAAACATATACTCACACATTATATTTTCTTACCAACCACAAGCCCATTTTGATGTCCTAAGAATTTAATCTAGCTCTTTAAAAATACACTCTCTAATTGGTAAAAAGAAAAAAACTAAATGTCATGTAAGCTATTTAGTTTGACTTTTCCCCCCTGACACTCATGCCAAATGTGCTTAGATGCTGATGGGTTATGAGGTCCCAAGAATGCTATTTCTCAGTCCTTCAATTAAAAAATGGCTTATAAATAGCCATGTTTTCAGAATAGAAAACTTCATTTTACCAAAATGGAGACACAGCCAATGCCAGCACTATCTTTATGAAAAAGTAAATAATTCAACAGAAATACTGAATAAAATTTAGTAATTTTGGACTCAGAGTAGCCAAATTATAATTTTAAACACATATACAACTGTATACCTAAATATTTCTTTTTCTAAAATAGCTATAAATTAAGTTTTAACTATAAAACAATTGAAATGTAAAGGTGAAAGGCAGTCATCAAATATTACTTGCTAATTTTTAAAATTTGTCCCATGAAGATAAAAATATGGGAATTTTACTGCCTATAGAAACATAAATTTAAAACATGAAAAAATATATTTACTGATTGTATATAAAATACATTAATTTAAAAATAAATAACAGCAGAGATTAAATTTAGCAGTTTGGTATATATCACACTATAATTACAATATCAGACTTAAGTTTCAGATTCCTATTTACATGATGTAATATTGTACAATTTTTAATTTTAAAGGTTGTTGGATAGTATAGCTTTTAAAAGTATTCTGTGGTTATAACTGTATGAATTAACAGACTAAGTAGCCCATGCAGACTTTTATTTTCAAAATATACAATATAAAATCAATTTCTTTTCATCATATCTTGTTAGGACATTATTAAGAAAATGATCACTTTTGTGTAACTAAAAGATACTATATGAAAATAAGTAGACTTTTAACTGATATTTATTTTACCTCATTGACAACAGAAACATGGCTACAGATAATATATAGATAAATAGATTTATTCACTGAAAAAATACATGAGTGCTTAAAAATTAAGGACATGCTATTATAACCATCATTACACTGAATTCTTAATATTTCAAAATGTAATATTCACTTATTCTGAAGTTCAAATCCAAATTAGACACTTAGATAAGAATAAACTAAAGCAAGATATCTATGAAAATAATAAATGAAAATAATTTACATTTAGCAGCAAATATACCTAAGACACCTGTATTTGTTGCTTTCTTAAAAAAAATACTTATATATTTGGAAAAGAGTTATATTAATTTTTTGTTAGGTAATTCATTGTAAATATGGATTTACATTGGAAAATGTAATTGGATTTACAAATGGATCTACATTACTTCACAATAGGTAGTGTGACAACTAAACCGGCCTGTATATATGATTATATATATGTTTATAAAACTTTTAAGAATCACCAATTTTTATTGTCCATGAATTCCATTACAGATTTGAACTTATGACTCACTGATACCAAACAGCTAATAGGAACAGGATCAAGGTTAGGAGAGATTGTGCTTTCAGATGCCAATATGTTGAATATAATAAGAACTGTGAAAAACATCTAGTGTACAATGTGGAATGACACAATTCTACATATCTCTGGTAAACTGGTTAGTTAACTGAAGAATTTTTTAAATTTACTTCAAATATAGAATATTGCATATCTCAATATTGAGCTGCAACTTTGGCTTTCTTAAGTAGTTCTAGTTCCTTATGTAATTAGCCATTCTTTTGAATCAACCTAGCATACAGCTAGTTGATTGTTTAGGGAAACAGGAGGCAAGGGAGATGGGAGAATACTCGGGAAGTGATTCAGAGCATGTATTGCCAAAATTTTTACACTGTGCATGCTTTGCTTTTCCAAGTTGTTCTGTGCCCAATTAGAATCTGAATTTTTTTCTTTCAAAAAATGAATTTCCATCTAAAGCCCCTTGACTCTTACCACTGCTAATAAAGAATTCTCAGTCAGCAATTTGCAGAGTAGGGAAGCCAGGGATAATGCGACTGGGCAGCCTTTACAAGCAAAACAAAACACCAAAGAAAGGGAATAAAAAGGCTGACAAACAATGTAAGCTCTCCCAGAAGGCTCATACTTATTTTTCCTCTTCTAAAATGTAACATTAAAGAAGCTGAATCAGCTGTGACCATACTGATGCAAAGTTTTGATTATTATGGCAAATTATACCTTTGCTATTCAGGAGAGTGCAAAAAAGTTTTGTGGCTCCTCAAAAGAAGCAAGGAATGAGAGCCAAGGCCACTGACATTTGTGGTGGCAGATTAAGCTGTGAGCAGACTCTAAATAAATTCCATTCTCCCCCATCCCCAAAATACACTATTCTGGCTATTAAGACTGACTTGCATTCTATGCATGCCAGTACACTATCCATTCAAGATCACTTATTTCAGTGGGAGACAGGGAAGGCAGTCTTCTGAGTTAGGAAGCTGTAACAGATTATTTGTGTATGCGTGTGCATGTGTGTGTGTGTGTGTGTGCCTGTGTGTGTTTATCAGACTGCTAAATGAATGAATTATATAGTCTCTGCTTCAAGTTTAAATAAGTCAAATATCTTATTAAATAGACATAATATTTAAATCTTAAAGTCAAATATTTTATAAAATATGTATAAAAAATTCTGGTCATTTAATTTTTGAAAAAAAAATAGCTTAAAACAGAAATTAGCCTTTTTGTCATTCACAATACATGACTAACTTCTTTCAGAAACACAAAATAAGGTTTGCAAAGACATGTAATTAAATCAGTCAAACTAAAGTTCTCAAAGATATATAAGCTATGTAAGAATAAAATGCTCAAATTATCTTGTAAACACTGATTTTCTTGATTAAATGACTTTTTTTTTACATGGACTAAAGTTCTTTACAGTTGTTTTGGAATATTCTCATTTAGAAGAGAAATAAGACTATATCTGTCATAAGACTTATGGGAAAATATAAAGCAAATAAAGAAAATTATAACAATTCTAAAATGAAATTATAGAAAGTAAAACAATATTAAGGGCTATAAACCAAGTGTCATCAAAAAATTGACAGTCTATTGCAAATTCAGCATTACCATTCACACTCAACTGACTGTAAGTACTGAAAAAAACTTCAAAACTTCATTTCAAACTTAATATTATAAAATATTTCCTTAGCTAAAAATAGTTTTATGGGGTATAAAAAAATAAAAGAATATGTAGAAAACATTATCTTTGATAAGTCAGTAAATCTGTCTTCTGCTCTCAATTTATACATATGCTTTATATTTTTTCATCTACAAATCATGATAATGCTTTTAAGCTAACTAGCACACAAAGAACTACAAAAGTTCAAAGTTACATGGATTCACAAATAACTATATGTACATACTAAGGAAAACAGGTTTCTATTGAGAAAAATGTTTTTAGTTCTCAGAAAGTGTACCTTGAAGGGAAAAGTCTACACAATCAGATCAGTTAAATCAACAATGACAATTAAGCATATAGTAGATAAATATCAGCAATGATAACTAGGAATACAGCAGATAAATACTTTCAAATCTAAGAAAATGCCCTAAAAAATTTGACATGTCATTCAGGAGCAGTAAGGCAAAGAAGAAAGGAATCACCATCTCAAGGTGCTAGTCTCCCAAGAAATATAAATTTGATTGGCAAAATCTGCTCAGAGACCATTTACATGCTATTCATGGAATAAGAATGAAGTTGAAACAAGTATTAGAATATGTTCTGTGATGCTCATGACTGTATATCTGATATAAACTATGATACAAATTATGGTTAGGTTAAGAAGCTTGGCAGTTTTTACTGTGTGGCCTGGTTTGTGCAAGATAAAACTGCAAATATTGTTTTCTCCAAAAACTGTAATGAATTAAAATGACAATTTGGTTATTACGCAAACCTCACTGGACTGCTTACACATCACAGAGGATATAAAAATTATGGGGAAAAAAGAACATTGATTTTAATCAGCTCCATGTTACAAATTACATCTTTCAGTGTTAACGATACAAAAATTATTTAAAAGGAAACAAGGTCATAAAACACATGAATTCAGGGAAATCTACAGCTACCACAAACCACACTGTCCAGCTATTAGATGGTGCTGTTATAAAAAAGTATCATTGTTAACAGATTCCGGAAATATTTCCAGGTGATTTTCTCATTAATAATATATATATATTTTCCCATAAGACAATCACCAATAAAACATATGGATATATAACTTAGAACATCTAATACTACATTTTGAATAATATTATCAAAAATAGCTTTTAAAAGCAAGGTCATAAGGTCAGAAGAGTGAGGCCTTAATCTGATAGGACTGGTGTCCTTATAAAAAGTAGAGACACTACATAAGGGCAATGTCCCCTACCCCTGTCTGAACATGCAGAGAAGAGGCCATGTGTGGACACAGTGAAGACAGCCATCTACAAGTCAAAGGAGAGTCCTCAGAACAAAACCCATCTTACCAGCATCTTGATATTTGACTTTGGCCTCCAGAACTCTGAGAAAATACATTTCTGTTTAATCCTCCTGCCCATGGTGTTTTAATGTGGCAGCCCTAGAAGACTCTAAATGGTATCCAAGAAAACAAAAACATAAAGTGAGGAAGGGACACCCTTTCAACAAATCGTACTAGGATAATTGGCTAGCCACATGTAGGAGAATGAAACTGGATCATCCTCTCTCATCTTATACAAAAGTCAACTCAAGCTAGATTAAGTACTTAAAACCTAAGACCTGAAACTATACAAATTCTAGAAGATAACATTGGAAAAACCCTTCTAGACATTGGCTTAGGCAAGGATTTCATGACCAAGAATCCAAAGCAAATCCAATAAAAAAAAAAAAAAAGATAAATATCTGGAACCTAATTAAAGAGCGTCTGCACAGCAAAAGGAACAGTCAGCAGAGTAAACAAACAACCCACAGAGTGGGAGAAAATCTTCACAATCTGTATATCTGACAAGGGACTTACGCCCAGAATCTACAACAAACTCAAACAAATCATTAAGAAAAAAACAAACGATCCCATCAAAAAGTGGGCTAAGGACATGAATAGACAATTCTCAAAAGAAGATATATAAATGGCCAATAAACGTATGAAACAATGCTCAACATCACTAATGGCCAGGGAAATGCAAATTAAAACCACAAGGTGATACCACCTTACTCCTACAAGAATGGCCATAATCAAAAAATCAAAAAACAGTAGATGCTGGCATGAATGCAGTGAACAGTGAACACTCTACACTACTACTGGGAATGTAAACTAGTACAGCCACTATAGAAAACAATGTGGAGATTCCTTAAAGAACTAAAAGTAGAACAACCATTTGATCCAGCAATCCCATTATTGGGTATCTACCCAGAAGAAAAGAAGTCTTTATTTGAAAAAGATACTTGCACACACATGTTTATAGCAGCACATTTCACAATATCAGAATCGTGGAACCAACCTGAATGCCCACCAATCAACGAATGGATAAAGAAACTGTGGTATACATATACAACGGAATACTACAGAGACATAAAAAAGGAATGAATTAACAGTGACCTAGATGATACTGGAGACTACTATTCTAAGTAACTCAGGAATGGAAAACCAGACATCATATGCTCTCATTGGTATGTGGGAGCTAAGCTATGAAGACGCAAAGGCATAGAATGACACAATGGACTTTGAGAACTTGAGGGGAAGAGTGGGAGGGGGCAAGGGATAAAAGACTATAAATATAGTGCAGTGTACACTGCTCAGGTGATGGGTACAATGAAATCTCACAAATATCCACTAAAGAACCTACTCATGTAACTAAACACCACCTGTACCCCGATAACTTATGGAAAAAAAGACTCTTAATGGTGTCCATCAATACTAATTTTTGTTCTGTAACTGGATAGCTGTTAAAGGTTAAGGAAGTCATTTAATTTATTTGAATCTGTTTCTTCATTTGTAAAATGATCAGGCAAGGCTAGCTAAATATAAGGCACATACATATACCACCACTCTTTTTTTCCCATAACCATAGAAACCATACTACTCTAGGTAGCCGTAACCAATCCGTGGGAATTATCTTGGGAGATATGGCCTATTCTCCACAGCTGAGTTCTGTTCCAGTACTATTAATAGCACTGTAGGAACTTGTAAGGAATGTAGAATCTCAGGCCCTAGACCAACCTTCTGAATTAGAATCTATCTTGTAATACTATCCCCAGTGCACATTTAAGTTTAAGAAGCACTGATCTAGGACTCTTAAGTTTCTAAAACAAAAGTTGCAAAAAGTGGCAAGCCACAAACTAAATGTGGTCTATAATATTTTTTGTTTTGCCTCTATACTGTTTGAAATTCTTGAATTATTGGCCAAAATTTTAAAAAAGGAAAGTTTATAAAAACACATTAATTTTTTGATAAACTGGATGATTATATAAAAATAGGCTAACATTTCTGCATGACAACTCAGGAGCTGAGTGACAGTGCTTCTTTTACAACAGAATGCTACATGTTCCCTGTGACAGGGTTCACTGCAATCCTCTTCATTTACTTATGTTAACTACCTGGCCCTGGTATGCATTTGACTTCGTAATCTATGCTGTCAAATTTCCTTTCCTTACATATAGCACTGGATTAAAAAAACATGTAACAGTAAAACATTTTTAAGTATATATCTGTCCAAAATTAATAATTCTCATTTGATCATTTTTAGTTTTCTGTTTCTCTTCACTCTATCTATCCTTTCATTTTGAATTTTAAATTTTCTTTGATCTGAATCTTACCATTGCTTAATACTTGTGTATTATGGTATGTCATTAATCCATCAGAGATTTTGTCGTTTAACCTAGCTCTCTAGTAGTCTAGTAATATGTAATTTTGTAAAGGAAAATACTACCTTTTTTTCATTATTTTGTAGAGACAGGGCCTCACTCTGTTGCCTGGCTGGACTGCAGTGTGAGATAATAGCTTAAAGCAGCATGGAACTTGTGGGCTCAAGAAATCCTCCTGCTTCAGCCTCCCAATATCTAGGATTACAGGCATGAGCCACTGCATCTGACGGGAGTATAGTGATTTTGTTTAAAGCAAGTTATCTCTTTTGCTTCATGTCTTATAAAATTGTTGTGGAAAAAAAGTCTCATATATTGAAATGTTTTTAGGATCCAGGAAAAATTTAGAATATGAAAAATTAAAGGGAGATATAGAGAGAAACAGTAAATTAATAAACTGGTGATTACCTGATTGATATGGTTTGACTCTGTCCCCACCCAAATCTCACCTTGAACTGCAATAATCCTCCCATGTGTCAAGGTCAGGTCCAGGCAGATAACTGAATCATGGGGCGGTTTCCTCCATGCTTTTCTCATAATGGTGAATTCTCACAAGATCTGATGCTTTTATAAGGGGCTTCCCCTTCACCTGGCACTCATTCTCTCTCCTGCTGCCCTCTGAAGAGATGCCTTCTGCCATGATTGTATGTTTCCTGAGGCCTCCCTGGCCATGTGGAACTGTGAGTCAATTAAACTTCTTTTCCTTATAAATTACTCATTCTCAGATAATTTCTTCATGTCAGTGTGAGAATGGATTAACACATTGACCAGAGACTAAATTCAGAAAAGTACAAGGCGCCTGGAGAATGCCAAAAATCTAATTACAATAACTGTCTTTGGTAGCTACTTGGATATGTAAGGGAACACTCTGCCTCAAACATACTCTTACAGAAGTTATGAAAACTAAAACATTCTTAGCCACTTTGGGCCTTGAATTTGAAAATTTCCAGGGTGAAAATTTTCTTTACAATTAACAAAAATTAAGAAAATATGTATTATTTTCATTTTACTTCCAATTACATTAAGAATTTCATCTTCTTACTCTCAATCCTAAGTCTTATTGCTATTTTATTATTCAGAATCTTAAAAGCTATTTACCTTTCTGTTTTTATATAACCCTTAAACACTGATTCCATTAAACAATGCATGTATCCACATAGTTTTAACCATGATTTCAATACCAGTAAATAACTCTTTACCTCTAGTTCTATTTATCCCAGTTCTCATTCTTTACCTCTTTTCAAACACCAAAAATTTTATCTGAATAAATTAAAGTCATCTCATACTCAATATATCTATCTAGTATCTAATTTCCCCCACATAATCTTTTTTTCCCTTAACTGACTGTTGATGTAACAAATTATTATTTCAAGAATCTCAAGGTGACTAACCAGATATGAACTAGAGATATGGGTAAAACACGTCAACAAATTCCAGCAGTTTTTCAATGAAAGCCTGTTTCTTATGTGTACCATCCAGATTTTCATTCCCAACCACATTGAAAAGGTGTTCTTGGTTTTTCACTAGCCTATGGGTTCCACTGGGACCTGCCTCTTCCAGTCCTATCATCTACCATTTTCAGATTAATCATTAAATATAACTAGCATAAATCTTTCATATTTAAATGTCAATAGCTCCCTTATTACATTATAACAAATGGAATCTTGTTCATTTTAAAAACTTTCAGAATCTGATGATACTCTATCTAAACATATCCTTTGCTCTATGCAATTCAGTTTCTTTACTATGTCAAATACATGCAATGCTCAAAAAATGAGGCTTTTAATAATCTGCATACTTTTTTCCATCTCTCACACTCTGATTTCTACCTCATTTTGAATTAAACAAATATGTATTTATCACCCACTATGTACTGTCTCTCAAAATCCAATGCAAGTTCTATTGTATTTAGGAAGACTTTCCTACATCAGCACTCATTCATTTGTGGCCATCACTGCTGATAATTTCAATAACTACCCTTTGTGGAGTGCTTACCACTTCCAGATGGTCAGTTAAGCAATTTACATACATTATCTCTTTTGTTCCTCTAGACATCTCTGGGAAGTAAATATTACAATTCTCATACCATAGATGAGGAACCTGAGGATCAGCGAAGTCTTGGCACTTACTCCAAACCATGGAAAGTCTTACTTTGAGCTGAGAGGCTCATTCTCTCCTCTCCACTTAAAGAGAAAGAAAAAAAAATGCATGAAAGAGATGAAGTGTTACATAGATAGGCAAGAACTTGGTTTGTGTGACCCAAAGGACAACTGAAATTGAGTAGCAAGTTCATTTTACTATGAATATTTTCCTACTTTGTAAAGATGGCAAGAGTATATAAAATATTTTAAATTTGTATAAAAATATGATACTTTTAAAACTTTTAAAATCTGATATTAGCATAGACAAGACCAGGGCTTTAATTATAATGTTGAATAGGCTGGATAGCATTAGGCCAAGTTTGAACCGAGTCCTCTACCAAAGAGTCCTGAATCTCTTAGCCCTCTTTTCCTTACTTAATGGATAACATATTAGGTTCAAAGCAAGCACACCAGACACAAAGTATAGCTGTGTTCTCTCTTTTCTATCAATAGTTACTTAAGGCCTTCCCAGGCTTATGGATGCAAATTGAATTTAAACCCATAAGCAGATTCCCTCTATTGCTTGTCTTCATCACAATGCAAAATAGGGAACTCCAGCACATTTGATTTGATTCAAAATTAGGACCTCTATTGGCCTAAGACAAATAACCCCTTGTTGACCTTAAATCCTACAGAGTTCCAAACTTTCTTTGCCTAGCTCTGAAAGCCTGCCATAAAAAGATGCCTGACCACATCTCTGGTCGACCCTTGAGTTCTTTATACACTAATATCTTACCTTCTCCTCCCATGCCATTGTTCATACTCATCTTATGCCCGGAATAGCCTTATTCACCCAATCATCATCTCTCAAGACAAGATTAAAACGGTACAAAACAGGACAAGTTTAATACTGTATGGAAGAGCAAAAACGAAAACAAAAAGCAATAAATTGGTATAGAAAACAGAAGAAACTTGAAAAGTTAATCTACTGAAACAGTATTTTTTGTACTTAATCATTACAATAATAGAAATGATAATGAGGTTGATGACAACACTAAACATTTATTAAGTGGTAGGTATGTCTCAGATTATCTATAAATCCTTATATACTTTAGTCTAACAGCAAAAATAAAATTAAAATAAGCCCAAGAAAGTATGATTATCAACATTTTAGAGATTAGGTAGAGAGTACAGAGTTTTAGCAACTTGTCTAACACTGTACAGCAAGCTAAGTTGACAGACCCTAGTCTGAATTCAGTTGCAACTGATTTGATACTACCATGTGAGGAGAGCATAATCAACTTCTATAATACCTCTTGCTAAATTCTTAATCAGATTATAGTAATGACTATTTTTAGGAACCTTTTTTGTAGTCAATAAAACTGAGGATACATTCCCAATAATCATAACTATATTACAGTTTTCATTATTATTGTGTGTTCCATTTACCCAAGGATTATTTCAGAACTTTTACAACATTTACTATAGATTGTTAAGCAAAGTAATCAATAATGAAGGTACTAAGAATAATGCTGTGGCAGTTTAAATGACTTTAAAAGTGAAAAGAATACAAAATGTAAGGTATTAAAGTATCAAGTCATAGTTTCATTTTATATGAGATGGTTGAAATAATAAAATCAGTGGGGAGATATATATATATATATATATATATATATATATATACACACACATAAACAACAACTGTGATTAGACATAAAACATGTAATTACTGCAAACATGCATTTACACATAAAAATAGGCAGAATGGACTTTATTCAGTGACTTATTTTTAAAATACAAATAATGCTGTATATTACATCCATCACTAAAACATTTCAAATACCTTAACAGAGACATGTTGACTTTGAAGGAAGTTGGTGAATTAAAAATCCATAAAATAAATAAATAATACCAAAAATATTAAGGGAACAGTACATTATGATACAGCAACAATAAAACAAAACCTCCAAAAATCTAATGAATTAATGTGCATCCCTTCCCATTATTTCTCTGTGACCAAGTGTGAACTTACATAAAAGCAAATGATATGTGTGTGTGTACAGCACACTTGTGCCTTCTGTTCATTTCTTTGAAAATCATTTTTCACAAATCATCCACGTTTTCATACAGCTTCAAATTTTAATTAATCAGTCTATCTGAAAGTGTTACAAAGATAAACACACACATATTTGTAAAGAGGAAGAACTAGAACACCATAAGACAAGTGAGATAAATGACAAGAATGGCGTCAATTCCATTCTCAGCCTCCAGAAAGGCACCTATTAGTTTGTCCTCTACTTTGCAAACTAACAAATAAAGAAAATTGCATATGATTTGGGGCAAAAAAAATTTCTGTAGTCACTGAGTTACTCTGTAGCACAATCATAGCAGATAATACCCAAACTGAAAGGGGAAAGTAAGTTTACATAAACCTAACTATAGGTCAGATATCCTCGTATGAATCAATTATTAACTTTCTCTAATAAAACATATACCTCATAACTAAGCCAGATAAATATCATGTATATGAAGAATCTCACAGAAGTCTCAGATTGCTGAGAGAAATCTCCCAAAGTTTAGTTATGGTACTAACACAGTAATATTTTAATAGCAAGAAATACTATTAGGCTGTTTTGCTGTTAACAATTGGTTTACATTCAAAGAATTATATGTATAACTAAATCAGTATGAAATTCATCTAATGAAGAACAGTTATTTGATGCCTAATCTTGCCTGATCTTTTAACAACAAAAAAATTGTAATGCAACAATTCTACCATTAATACAACTTTCCTCGCTAAGGCAACTTGAATATGTGCTTTGTGTTTAGAAGTTACATCAATAGCAAGTTGCTGGGCAGCTCCATCTCTGAGAGTGTAAATGTGGATTATTACCTGATTCTTGATGTTACAATTCTTAGAAGAAAGTAGCCTACATTTTTTTTGATGAGGGAGATTTCAAAACATTCATAGAAAATGAATATTATGAAAAAGCCATGCATGGATTTCAATTTTTTTGTTCCAAAATAAACTCATACTAACCTGATAGATCACGTCTGAACAGGAAATAGTTTCAGGCATTTAGAAGGATTAGACATCAGTTTGAAAAGAGCCCCTAGCAGAGCAACATTAATTCTGCTAAAGTTGAAGCAAGAACAACATCAAATTTAAGGTAAAGCTTTGGTGCAAGAATGGTGAAATTACTGATGCTTTATGAAAAGTTTATTGGACAATGCCTGAAAGAAATCAGCAGTTTACAAATGGATAACTTGTTTTAAGAAGGGACAGGACAATGTTGAAGATGAAGCCTGCAATGGCAGACCATCCACATCAATTTGTGAGAAAAAAAAAATTCACCTTGTTCATGCCCTAATTGAAGAAGACCAATGATTAACAGAAGAAACTGCAGCCAATATCACAGTCATCTCAACTTGTTGAGCTTACACAATTCTGACTAAAAAATTAAAGCTGAGCAACTTTCCACTCAATAGGTACCAAAACTATTGTGACCAGATCAGCTGCAGAAAAAAGCAGAGCATTAATGGAAATTTTAAAGACTTATAACAGGAAATGAAACATGTATTTTCCAGTATGACCCGGAAGACAAAGCACATCCAATGCTATGGCTACCAAGAGGTGGAAATGGTCCAGTCAAAGCAATGGTGGACCAGTCAAGAGTGAAGGTCATGGCAACAGTTTTTTGGGATGCTCGAGGCATTTTGCTTTTTGACTTTCTGGAAGGCACTTTGCTTCTTGACCTTCTGCGTATTATGACAGTGTCTTGTGAAGGCTGGCCAAAGCTTCAGCAGTAAAACATCTAGGAAAGCTTTGCCACAGCGTCCTTCTTTAATGCAACCATGCTTCTGCTCATTCCTCTCACCACAGAAGGGCAATTTTGTGAGAGTTTCAATGGGAAATCACTAGGCATCCAACTTACAGTCCTGATTTGGCTCATTCAGACTGCTTTTTATTTACTAATCTTAAAATATGTTTAAAGAGCACTCATTTTCTTCAGTTAATGATGTAAGAAAGACTGCCTTGACATGATTAAATTCCTAGGACTCTCAGTTCTTTAGGGATGAACTAAATGTCTAGAATCATCATTTACAAAAGTGTCTTGACCTTGATAGAGATTATCAAGAAGCAAAGCTTATATTTTTAACTTATAATTCCAATTTTTCATTAAAATTTTTGAAGTCCCCTCATATATGTTTAAAGAATGAACAAGAAGTAGGCAAACTATTGAGAAAACACAATTTTCTTTAATCTGTCTATACCTAACTTCTGGACTCTAGAAGTAAACTTGTTGGGAGAGAGAGGAAAGAACCTTCATTATACCTTCTCCTCTGCCTGCTTAACTAATTGCATATTGATATTATTTTGTTGACATTGCCTTTGGTGCCACTGCTTAAGGTACCCTGTAATATATAGATCTTACGTGATACTGTAAAGTCATAAAGATGGTACCAAAATGACAGAAATTGGGAAGCACTTAAATGTTCCTGGCCAACACAAACACACACACATGCACACACACATTCATGCACAGCTCTCCTATAGAGACATCTTCTGATAAATGTGTCATTAGGCAATTTTGTCATTATGCAAATATTAGAGATTTACTTACACAAATGTAGGTGGTATAGCCTTCTATATACCTAGGCTATATGGTACAGTCTGTTGCTGCTAAGCTACAAACCTGCACTGCATATTATTGTACTGAATACTGTAGCCAATTTTAGCACAATGGCACGTTTGTGTTTTTAAACATAGAAAAAGTACAATAAAAATGCAGCGAAGATGATAAAAATTGTACACCTGTCTAGGGGACTTACCTTGAACAGAGCTTCTAGGACTAGGAGTGGTGCTAGGTAAGTCAATGAATGAATGGTGAGTAAATGTGAAGGCCTAGGGCATATAGCATACTACTGTAGACTTTGTAAATGCTTTATACTTCAGTGACCCTAAATTTATAAGAAATCTTTTCCCTTCTTCAATAATATATTAGCTTATCTTAAGGTTAAGTTTAAAAAATCCTTAGTTTCTTACTTTATAAGCTTTTTAATTTTTTAAACTTTTTGTCTCTTTTATAATAATACCTACTTTAAAACAAAAGCACATTGTACAGCTGTACAAAAATATTTTCTTTCTTTATATCCTTATTCTATAAGCTTTTTCCTATCTTCATTTTTTATTTTTTATTTTTTTTTTGTTGTTACAACTGAGACACAAACACACATTAGTCTAGGCCTACATGGATCAGGATGAGAATCATTAGTATCACTGTTTTCCACAGCAACATCTTGTCCCATTGGAAGGTCTTCACAGGTAATAGCACACATGGTGTTGCCACAACATATGATGGTTACAATGACACTAGGCAACAGAAATTTTTCAGCTCCATTATAATATTATGGGACCACTGTTATTAACACAGCACTGTTGACTGAAATGTCATTATGTGCCTCTCTTTCTCTCTCTCTCTCTCTCTGAGAAAGACAGAAGATGCAGATGGCACATAGAACTTCAAAATTCTTAATAGAAACAATGTTCTTTGTCCAAGTTGGTAAGATAAAGAGCCCTGCATTGAGCATTAAAATATCTGACTATCCGGTTTTAGAGATGGAGATATGCACTCTGTCAGGAAACACTGAGATTTTTAGCAACAATTAACAGCGAGAAATACTTTCTTATGCATGACATAATCCTTAAGTGTCCTTTTGTCTTCAGCAAAGATACTGGGGTCCCATCTTCTGGGAAATCAGACTTGAGAGAGTCGTTTTCATCCAAAATTTGAAGACCATCATTCAAAGCACTCATTTTATTCCTTCCCTGGTCAAATTCACTCAGAACTAGATATTTTTATTCAGCCTTCATATTTTTTATTATCTTTGTAGTTACATGATTAATATTTCTCTAAAATTTTGTCAATATTAACTGAGTATAGTGCTATACATTTATACTAACACATGGTCTATACCAGATCAACATTATATCACATGCATTACCAATGTTCTAGTTAACAATTTATAAACTTCTGCAGACATGCAGTAGTAGGCACTGCCATTTATGCTAAATTTGATACTAATAAAATATGTAAAACTGATTATTTTAGTTCCATTAAAAGATAGAATGTAGGTGAAGTTCTAAAATATTTTAATATTCATTATTATGGCCCCCCAACTGCTTTTCCTTTTGTAATTTTGAAAAATTTTAAAGGTCATTGTATTTATAGTAGAAATAATCAAAGTCCACTTTCATTTACTACTTAGTCTCATGAGTGAAAAGTTCAAGTGAAGTGTTCAATGTTTGTGAATTCACAATTGAAATCTTCAAATGTTAGCTGAAATTTTCTAGCAATGTATTTTATTTGATTATCTAAAGAAGAGGAATAAATTCTAATTGTAGCAAAGCATTGGTAAAGATTAGTGAAGATCATGTAACAGTTATCCTCAAAGTCATTATTAAGTTATCTTGTGCTCATTTGCTCATGTTTAAACAAGATTTTCCATTTGCACACAGCAACAAAGTAGTTGTCAGTATGCCAGTAACCACACGGTGATAAGAAATAGCACAGCTATATGAAGCTTAGAAACAGCTTCTTTATTCAAATATCTATGAAATAAGAAATAAATATAATGTGCCATATAGAAATGTAGTATGATGAAAAGTTATCAATACAAAATATGGAAATAGAGTCAACATTTATATAGACTATCTTTGCTAATGTCTAATCAAGAATGATCACTGAGCATTATCTTGAGCCAGAAAGATCTTTTTAAAAATTCTTTGTCAATCTATTGCCAAGAAGTCCATTTCTACAGGTCTTTATCTTTAATAAGCTATTTTTGGCAAAGAGAAAAAAGAAAATGATAAAAGAAATCAAGTAGAAATTATCATAACAAAATAAAAGTGACACAATGAGAAACAATCTAAAAAATTAATCCCCCTACCCTCATGTTTTAGAGGAAAAAAACACTGAATTTTTCTATCATATATATTTTTCTTTTCACTCTCCTTCCTTCTCTCCCCTTCCTCCCTCCCTCTCTTTCTGTGTGTGTGTGTGTGTGTGTGTGTTTTCCATACCACCAGTGGGAGGCTGTAAGCACTGAAAGACAAAACATAGTAAGCACTTTTCAATATTCAAAATAAAATACAAAATAAAGTCACATCTACTAGGCATCTGTTTCAGTTCTACTTTAACGATATAGAAAAAGCTAAAGTGTTGTTCAATAGGTCAAAGGATAGTAAGTCTCTTTATAGCTGCCGTCTAATAAGAATTTTTAAGATCTTATATTTTTCTGCTACTCTACTGCATGATTATATACACACACACACACACACACACACACACACCCCTACATATACACAGTTGATCCTCTCTGTTCATGGGCTCCACATCTGTGGACTTGATGAATAATAAATAGAAAATATTCAGGGGAAAAAAATGTGTCTGTACTGAATATGTATAGTCTTCTATTTCTTGCCACTATTCTATATCTAATTAAGTAAAAAAACTATTTATATAGCAATTACATTGGATTAGGTGTTACTAGTAATCTAGAGATGATTTAAAAGTATATGGGATGATGTGCATAAGTTATATGCAAATACTACCATTTTATACCAGGGACTTGAGTATCTATGAATTTTGGTATCAATGGGAGGGCATGGAAACCAATACCCCCCAGATACTGAGGAACAACTCTGTGTGTGTGTGTGTGTGTGTATGATGTTATGCTAAGTGATAGAAACAGATTTACAACTGATTTATGTTTTTGTTTAGGAAATTGACATCAGGATTATAGCTTATTTATTTTAAGATAGTATACTTGATAAAAAATATACGTTAAGGTTATACATAAACATATTTCATTTATATTAAATATATTTTAATGTATTAAGCTATTATTTATAGAGTATTTTTCTCACAGGAATTGTGGGCACTTTGAAAATGCATACATATTTATCATTTATAATTGCTACCTTGCACCCTTTTTCAATAGTTGTTTAAATCACATCTGGGATACCACAGCAATTGATGATATTTGGTTATAATTAGAGATTGAATCAAATATATTGTACCTACTTAAAGTTTATTCAAAGAATATTTTCAAAGTTAAAGGTCCATTCTTTATTTCACAATACAAAATCATATGTTGAGTAGTCAGAATTAAAGCAATCTAAATTTCCTAATATAAAGGGGATAGAAGGTTTTTGTTTGTTTTCATTGTTTCAATTAAAGTGATTGTTTCTCCATAATTTAGAAAACAACAGTATCTTAACTGAAAAAAAAGTCATAGTTAAATATCTTCCCACATCACATAAAAGGTTTAAATTAATTACTGTTTATTTTTTCCTGTTTAAAAATGCTAATAAACTTAAAGCATTATTTATATTTCTGAGGAAAAACAATGCAAATTATCCTAAATATAGCAAGATTACCAAACCAGTCTTATAAAAAGTAGATGAGTCAGTTCAAAAAATTAGATAAAATGTCAAGGAAGGTTAGCTCAAAAGAAGCAGTTGTACTTAAATGATTAAGTAACCACTTCTACAGAGGTATTTCTCATTCCGCATTGGAGAGGTGTACTAAAGGTAATCTAAATGTAGCCCTTTTCATCTGTGTACCAGTTTCCAGACTGTCTTTTGTGGTATAATTTACTTAGTGCTTGGAAAAGCATGAAGAAAAAAGTGATATTACATGTATATGTGTGATGAGAAAGACATTAATTTTGCCATGTTTTCTCTTCTAAATTAAAAGTTTCTTAACTCTCCAAGTAATTGCAGCATGTCTTCAAATGCCACAAAATCATCCATTTTGAGTTAAAATTGGGCTCTGCCAAGTGATCAGTCATGTCTCCAATTGCCTTATTAAATTTATTCATGATGGAATCATATTATGACCAGTAAAAAGAAATCAGAGCCCCAATAAAAACCCAGTTAAGCTGTCTAGGCATTACCTAAAATTAATGTAACAAAAATAAATTCATTAATAAATGTATTATATACCCTCACATATAACCAAATCTTGATAAGGTCAAGCTCAGAATTGTAATTATTTTTTTGCTACTTCAAATACCCAGAACTAACCTATGTTAAATCTGTTTTATAGATCATAACTTCATATGATGTCATTCTTTTTTTTCCCTTAACATTAAAAACTGTTTCCCACAGAATTTTAGTGCCTGTGATATTCTGTAGATCCTCACTACTCAAAGTGTTGTTTATGGACCAGAAACAACAGCATAACTTGGGAGTCTTTTAGTAATACAGAATTTTAGACACCTTCCCAGGTCTACTAATTTAGATTTTGCATTTCAGTATAAATATGTATTATTATACATATACACACACACACACACATATACACTCATACAAACGCATTACATGATATTTACAATATACATTTATACTTATACATATATTCATATACACACATACACTATTATTTGTGTTATACACACATGTATATGCCCTATAAACACACAAGTGTATGTATACATATTACAGTTTGAAAATTATTTTCATGAACTCTATGTAAAAATGTGTTTTATTTCTGCAATAAAACAACTTTATAATATGACAATATGTAGTATACAACTGAATTTATAATTATATACTTCACATTATCCTACTATAAGTTCAGGTTGTTTGTAAAGGTATCTAGTATTAGAAACTCAATGAATGTATTAATTTATATGCACATTTTGCCTGAATTTCTGAATCTTTCCTTGAGAATGATTCATTAAAATGAAAATACTTGAATAAAGAACTCTACATTATAATACTTGACACAGACACTTTCAAAGTGTTTCCTAGATTACATGAATAACAGCAATACTTTTTCTGCACTATATTATTACTTGTTTAATATAGATGTTTAATTAATAGCAGAAAAAATAGTATCTCACATTAATTTTTATTTGTATTTATTTTATTGTTAGAGAAGTTAAACAATCTATCATTTTCTTGTATTCTTCTTTTGTGAAATTTTCTGTACACTTTCTTTCCCAATACATTCAGGACTTACTATTTTACTTACAATATTATAACCCTTTTAAATGTTGAGGGTGTTATGCCTCTTTCTGCGAAGAAGTGGCATTTTTCTCCACCTTACTGTTTTTTTATATTGGGATATGGTAATTTTGACTTTTATGTTGTTAAAAATTATCAATTTTTTCAATTGTTGTTAAGCTTAGAAAGTCTTTACTCATTTACTCAAAAATAATAAATCAAGTATATTTGCTTTTTCCTGTAGTTTGATATTTTCAATAGCCATAATTTTGCACGGAATTTATCTTATTATATGCAATGTAATAAAGACCTGACATATTTCTTTTTCCCTAATGACTTACCAGTTAACCATCTATTGGTCTGACTACCTACACCCTACAACTAGTTTATGAAGAACATCTTATATTTATTAAAAACATACTGATGAATTCTAAGAATATGCACATATTTACTTCATTTGTGTTTCTTAGAAGTTTCTACTTATTCAAAAGAAAGAAGGAAAGAACAAAGATTATCAAACTTTTTCCTAATTTATGAAAAAATGTTAACTGAATGTTTTAGTACAGTCTATTAACTAGTAAATCTTTTAAACAATTATTTTATGCTTGACACTTTAGCGGATATTGCGATAGATACAAATAAAATTTTAACATGCAATTTTTAACCTTAGGAAGCTAATATTCACCTCAAGAGACAAAGCATACCAAATATTTAGATGTTAAATCTGCTAGCTTTCAGGAATTCAGGGAAGGGAAAAAAGAATGATGAGAAGAAAACTGAAGAAAGCTTTGTGAAAGGTTAGAGCTTTTCCAGTAATTGGGAAGAACAATTCAGGTTGAAGTCACAGCAAGTATAAAGACTTTTAGTCATTTGTGTTATCTAAGACAATTATTTCTACATTTATTACAATTACTGAGGCACATGTCATAGCTTTCTAGTTTATAACAGATTAATTTTAAGGACCACAATTTTGCATTTCCAATGTCCTACAGAACTCTGAGCACAGTGCATTACCTGTTGTCATTGCTTGATTGACATTTGTTCAATTAAATCGCTTTGATCTCATGCATGAGTTTTTATAAATATTACTCCTAATGGACTACTATATATTTTACCAGTACCTCTATGTTGTATTTTAGAATAAGGGTGTCCTAAAATTTATGAGAGGTACTATTAATACTTTCCAGACCCAGTGGCTACAAACTCTTAATAAGCACAGAAGCTGCTTTTCCTTCCTCCAAGCGAAACATCATAAAAAGTAAGTGACAGCAATTGTGACCCTATCTGTGGAAGTTTATAAGACCAATTTGAGGACAGATTGAGTTACAGTGTTATTATAACACCTCATCAAAATTCTTGTCCAGATTTTTAGCAGTGACTTAAGACAAGTAGACTGGCCTGTTACTGCTGGGATCACTTCCAGCATCTTACCCAGAGCGCCAAATTACCCTTTTCAGTTAACCCCAGTTATTTTTCTCTCTCCTTGTTGTGACGGAGGGAGTATATAAGAAAAGGGGCTCTTGGCAGTCTAGGGAAAGGAGGCAAAGGGCTGTGACATCTTCTCTACTACTCTGCTCCCAAAGAGACAAATTCCTAAAACCACTATGACATTACATTAGCAGAGAAACTTATGAAAAGGTCATGTTCAAAGACTTCATTTGATTTTCTCTTATCAGCCTGAAGTCCTTTAATAGCTACATTTTAATTTTGTAACTATTTCAAATAGCAATATATGTGCAAAAAATAACCATATTTAGCACAAAATGGCAATAATTTATGCTGGTGTAATGACATAATTATAGCATTCATTTTCACCATTCATTTCCACCTAAAGTTAGTTTTCTAAAGGTAATGGAAACCAATATAGATTTTCCTAAGAAGACATCTGGCAGTTAAATTTCAGGAGTGAATTTCAATATGAGAGAATGAGTAAATGCAAAGGAAGAATAGAGCTGTTGTTCTTAAATTCCATGTTTGTGAAATGAATATATATATACACATAACTACTACTCTACAAGATGTACCATAATATGTTATTTTTAAAAGAGAGAGAAAAAAGAATTGTTTGTGTAGCTGCAGTCTTCAGGCTTATGACAGAAAAAATTCAACAGTTTTGCAAACTAACTGGAAGATTACACTTTAATGCAAATAAACGACTTAAGATTACACTTTAATGCAAATAAACGACTTAAGTAACCTAATTCAGCTGTGATGGATCTCGAGACTGGCAAATTAACTTTTTAAAACTGCAGGCAATAGTTGTAAAAATGCTTTTTCTGCAAGATTTACTTCAGTATGTTGAATAAATATATTATACCTGTTAGGCTTAATTCTATATTTAAATCTTGGATGATGTGGGGTTTTAATAAAGGTATTCAAATATGTAGAATATAGTGCTTTTACCAAAGGGATTTCCAGAAGGAAATCAGTGACAACAATGTTGAATGTACTCCTTATTTATGAAGAAACCATGTTTTACTTTCTAAATAAGCTATGAAAAATCCTGTCTATCTATGTGAGTCAGCATCCCATTTAAAGATTAAAACAAGCCCATACATGATCACCTTTATCTGTACAAATTAAGCAACTCTCTTCTTGATATAAATCAAAATGAAGCCTAGTTTATTTTCAAAATCTAGTTTATGCTCATGAAATAATTTTTAGAACTAAAATTTTGATTATTCTTATTTTTATCTTTCTGGTTGCTATTAATAGTAAAGATGTCAATCCCTCAATCATGAGAGAAAAGATAGTTGTGTGGGTCTTTTTGGTTTTGTTTTGTTTTTTTCAAAAAAATCTCTAATATTCATATAAACTTCCAGTAGAAAGAATGGGGAAAACAGTACTCCTGTATTTGAGGGAAAAGCAATTAATAGATAAAATGTCCAAACAGAATTTATATATTGAAAATTTTGATTTTAAATTATTCCATAACCAAAATTTGACAGTCTTACATATAGATAGACCAATTGTTTTAGCCACATTAAGAAACCACCTGTGGGTTGTTAATATTTCCTTTTATAAAAGTAGTGTTGCCTAATACCCCTATTTTCCATATTTGACAAAATCGTAAGACAGTCATTCTCTATCTTACCAGATAAAGTAAGATATAAAAATAGCATTGCCTAATACCCCTATTTTCCATAGTTGCCAGAATGGTAAGATAGTCACTCTCTATCTTACCAGCTAAGACCAATCACTGTATCTATCTCCCTCTCCCTAAGTCTTTCGATCCTGATCCTGAAGTTTATTTCTGTGTTTCTCTTCGTTTCTCACTTGATATCTTTCAACTGAATGCATTTCATTAACTCCCAAGGATTCACCTTCGAGGTAAACGCTTATTATCAAACTTCTATATTTGGCCCAAACCTCTTTTTTAATTCAGTTGCCTTAAGATATTTGTATTGTTTCTCCATGTCTCTTAGGCACATCAAATACTAACTGATCACATACATCCTAGAATCTCTCCTTCTTTCTCCAGGTTTGAGTGGGGAATGGCACAATCATCTACTATGTCCTTAAGACAGACACCAGAAGTCAAGATACCCTGTTAATTAAAACAGCCAAATAGGTCTTAAAACTTATTTCCCTCTCCATATATGAACAATTAGAAAGCCACCTATTCATTCTCCACACCTCCAAGAGAGTTCTCTTTTGTAAAAGCAAATATACTACTTTCTTACTAAAAAGAAAAAAAATCCATTAACAAGTTTCATTACCTTCCCCTACGGGACAAATTCCCTAGCATAAAACAAACATATCTAGGCCCCAACTATACTTTATCTTGTACCATTCATACTAACTTGCCTTGTTATTGCATGCAACACTACTTCCTGTACCTGGAATAAGCTTACTACTCTCCTTGTTCTTTCAGAATTAAGTTACCACCCCTTACTCAACTATGTTTCCTTGTTTCCATAATATCAACCACATATTTTAATACTGAGGTCATTAAGTTGTCTTGAAATTGTGTATCTTTCTGATTATCTTCCTACCGTTCCTTTATAGCAATGGTTTTGTCTTATTCATCTGTATATTTCTTACATTGTGACATGAATGTAACAGGTTCTTAATAAATTTTAAATGAACTCTTAAGTAAACAGTAAATGACTGACTGAATGAAGCTGACCAATCATTTTGGAAGAAAGTAGGGTACTCTAACTATACAGAAATATCTTTTTTTCCCTTCTAGTACTAAAAATCAAGCAAATAGAATAACCTGAATTCATGCAGTTTAGAAATACTTCTGAAGGTAGATATTTTATATATCTATCTACAAAGGAGTATGGTTATTTGTGTCTCTTTGATTTGGTGTATGGAACAAGATAATATCTTATTTTCTGGATACAAAGCTAACTATAAATAAACCCTTGTTAAATTGTAGCTAATATCAAGCATAGTTTTAAAGTGCCAAAAGCCACAAGAAGCAAAAAGTAAGAATGCATATAGCCGTGTTCAAGAATTTGGGCCTTATGTCTGGAATTCACCATAATAAGGCTTTGGTACTTTCTATCTCAGCTGAAGTCTTATTTTGATACAATTTGCCTCTTGCTGTTAGAACATTTTTATTTTTCCTTCTTTTTTGTTTTTTTTTTTAAAGACAGAGTCTTGCTCTCTCCACCAGGCTGGAGTGCAGTGGTGCCATCTCGGCTCACTGCAAGCTTTGTCTCTCGGGCTCAAGCGATTCTCCCACCTCAACCTCTCTAGGAGCTGGGATTACAGTCACACACCACCATGTCTAGCTAATTTTTGTATTTTTAGTAGAGATGGAGTTTCGCCATATTGCAGAGGCTGGAACTCCTGACCTCAGGTGATCCACCCACTGGTCTCCCAAAGTGCTGGGATTACAGGTGTGAGCCACCATGTCCTGCCAGTGAGAACACGTTTGAATCTTTAACATTTTTAATTCACTTTATTCTGAAATTTCTGTGAGAGAATTAAGTGTTACATGCTTTTGCATATGCTTTTATTTTTCAAGAATACACTTGCTTTGGTTAATGTGAACAGCTCAGCAATAAAGATGATTACCAGCAAAGATGGTTGCATACATACTATATTCAGAACATTGTGTAATTAACTAGGTGTGTATAGAAACCATGCTCAAGACAAGGTTTTCTGATCTCTTGAGGCTCACCACCTGGAAGTAATATCAATATTAGAATTTTCTGAAATATTATAACATTGCAATATCTCTTGGATATATGTCTTTAGAGAGGATATAATGCTTCTATACAGATCCCATGGTATTTGAAATGGATGTTAAATACTTAGTTGAGGTGTAATCAGTAAGCTCATGACTAATCTGACTGTACTAAGTAAAGTTTTAAAAAAAGACACAAAGAATTTATTAAAATACAAAGAAATAAATGATTTTCTAGTTCAGTTGGAACTAGCTGTAACTCAGAATGACTAACTGGTTGTTGCACAATTTGAAACAGATAAAGTTGATATCAGAAAAGACTTTCTTCCCAAAGCATTTTATTTGAAGTGGTTAGAATAGAACAAAGGATATGGTTTCAAACAATTAGATTTGAAAGGGAAGAATTGCTAGACAGGAGGATCTTGAAGCCAGCTTTAAACACAAACAGGCTAGAGGCCTCAAGAATGGTTCTATTCTTCTCAGTTATTCCTGATGATATACCTGGAACTGGGCAAAGAGGAATTTTGAGCAGCCAGAGCACACAGGGTAAAAACTAGGGTTAAAGTCATGAACATTTTCCTCGAGGGTTGTCAAGGGTAAACTGGAATGGACAAAGTCAGGCATCATGAAAATGAACTGGACCTAGAAGTAGAAGAAACGTCATATTTCATGGGATATTTTTTTCACTTCCTATCTTGAGAAATATTGCCATTGTAGGCATACACGTACATATATTCTTATGTATTATGGAATACTAAAACACAATGCCTACGAATAACAGTTATTACAACCAATCTTGTGAGCCTCAACATACTTTGTACCACAAATTTGCTGATGAGAAGAATTTCATTTTCTAACTTCAAAATATTAGATGGCTGCTGGATTTCTCTAACAAAGAAGAATCTGAATCAGAAATGGACCAAACTAAATAACTGAACAAGGCATCTCTAAATATTATTTAACTTATCAGCTGCAATGTTTACCTGCTTTACAAGTTAATAAGCAGATTTTATGGAATCTGAGAAACTGATGAGAAGGTATGTAGACTACAGGTTAGGTAGGTTGGCCAGAACAACCTTTATGGGGCAAAACCTCAAAATTTCAGTTGGTAGCTTCCTAACAAAGTGCCTAATTCTGATGTTTCAGCAAAACATTAGCAAACCCCTCTTACATTTAGGTAAATGTGATGTAGTCACATAATTATTATCCAATAAGATAAAAGATGAGACATAAAGCATGATTTTAAAACAAATATATATATTGAAAATGAGTATTCACTAAATTATCATGCTACCTCTAAAACAACTATATACTGTATATACATATGGGCACGTCATGTCAGAAACAGAGATCAGTGTTCAAAAGTTGCTGATTTTACTTAGAGCTCAAAGTATACATTACTAAAGCTTGAAAATGTGATATCAAAGGCAAAACTACATCTAATATTTTCCCAGTTTTCTTGTTGTGCTTTCAGTTACCATAAGAAAGACTGAAAAATTCAACTCCCTTGTCAGTCAGCACTCTAGGGGATAAAATAATTCACTCACTCACTCATTCCTTTATACAATGCTTTAGCAAAGATGGAACACTTTGTATTTGCTAAGCACTCTCTCAGGCACTGGAAATAAAACAGTGAGCACAACTTACAAGTTTCCATGGCATTTGTGTTCTAGCACACATTATATTGCTATTACAAAAAATAATAATTTGTTGAGCATATACTGTGTTCTTGGCATTATACGAAAATTTATCTGTCTTTTATGTGCATAATTCTCAATCATATTCAGAGCTTCACGTCACTGCTAACTTTCAAAAACATAAAACAAATAATTTTACTTAAGACAAAGGTGAAATTCAGCTAATGTTATTAAAATGGTATAATAACCCATGTACACTTATAACTCAAACCCAGGTCTGTCTTGTTCAAAAAACTCTGCTCTTGACTCTGCTGTGCTACCTATCTCTAGAATAAAAGAAATAGCCCCCATTCACCAATGAAAAATGAATAGTTCAGAGAGAGTAAGTGATTTTCCTCCTTAGTAATATAATGACAAAGTTGAAGAGTCTGGAAAGAAAAATGCATTACTTTAAATGAGGAAAAGCTGAAATGCAAAATCTTAAATGACTTATCTATCTGTAAATTAAAATGTAACATCTCAGGAATTTTCATTTAAGACATATCTAAAATGTAGTCATACCACAAAATAATTTTCACTGTTACTGAGTTTATTAAGAATTTGTACACTGTACCTCTTCAGGGAAGGGACCTCATTCACTAGTATTTTAAGTATTATTCAAGGGTGTATAAATACACTTAAGTAGGCTGTGAAACATTCTAAATATCAAGTTTTACTTAATTTTGTTTTTCTTGTTACTGTTTTAAAAAAGTAAAATCATTTTTCACCTGTCATCTCTGGGGGAATTTATACACATTTTAAAAAATCAATATATAAAGTCTTTCTCAGCTAACAACTCTGCCAAAAGAATATGTTCAGGACATCTATTCTTTCCCTTTGCTTCATTTACATGGCTCAAATACACTGGTGACCTACATGCTAAAAAGGAAAGCTATGCTATGTCCTTCAATATATAATGAAGAATTACAAAATGTAATTCACTGAAACAGAAGAATATTTAATACATATGCATTTTTCTTCAAATGGATTTATGAACACTTTCTCTAGGACACTGCTCAAAATACATCATATTTCCTTAATTTCTTTATTGGTGTTGGATGTTTTCCACAAGTCTTTTTATTTTTTCTTCTTTAAGCTTAATGCTTTCAGATATAAGGAAGGCTCAAGTTAATAAAAGGGACTACATTAATTGTTTTTATGGTCCAAAGGTCTTACTTTATATATAACACAGTTTCACTGTGAATATTCTATGCAGAATAGGTTAAATAAAAATAGTTATTTTCATGGTTTTATAACAAATCTAAAAATGCTCAATTCCTTTCATATAGATACATTAAGCTCTCTGATGAGATTCCAAAAATACGTGAAAGTGAGATAGCATATAACCTCATCAGTTCTCCTTCACTGCTGTGTTCACATCTTAATAAATGACCATCATCTATGAACTAGTATTTCCATTACTTTAAACACAGACAACTTCAAACTCATCAAGATGTTATGCCTTATCAATAGAAAACAGATGTCCTAAAATGCACCAATAAAATTCTTTTAGGCCTTCTACTTAAAACTCCAGTTAAATTTAATGTGCAACAATTAGAACAGTAAGTTTCATGAAATTTTCTGTTTGGCTATATGATTAACAGACGCATGACCACTGTCAATGGTAAACTACATCCTTAAGGATAAGATTTATTTTGGTCACCTTTCTGTCTGCAATGCCTAGTACTATGCTTAATTCATAGCTGATGTTTAATATGTTTGTTTAATAAGCAAACTTTAATTAAAGTAAATTAAGTACATCCTCTGTCATTGAAGCAAAACCTTATCAGCTCCCAAACTGAATTTTAACACCAAACTAAAATATTTAGACCTTCTGCATTTTATGCCCTCATAGATATACCACCAACAGCATTGTCAGTAAAATTATGGTTTCCTCAAAGTCTCTCCTGTATGGCAGTGTAAATATTATATTGACAAATAATATTATGTAGGATTGTCTATACTAAAAATGTATATATGGTATATGTAAATATAAAGTATCTATGTATGACTGTCTTTCTTCTATTTTATAGACAGAAACGAGACTACTCAAAATTGACAAAATAAATAAGGTGAAATTCTAAATTTAAAAGGATTATAGGTAAATGACATAGTTTTTAGCTATTTAGGATGACTGAACAGAACTTGAAATATTCACTATCTTTGCAGTTTTTATTGGTACATTTTATTTGTTACTACAGACACATAACCATCAAAATGAACATAAAAATAAGGCTTTTAAGAGTGTCTGTAAAATATACATCGATGATAAAAAAGGAAAAGCATCTCTGTTTCTCCTAATCCATAAGACTATTCAGAGTGACTGTGGATCACTCAGACTAATGTCCTTAGGCCCTTCACAGATATCTAAGCCATTTAAATTATTGAGTCATGCTTCAATGATATGGTCAGTAACTCAAAAATGTTTTCTATTACATAAAATAAATCTTTTAAAACGTGAGTCAGGAAAATGACAAGCGGGAAATGTAACAGAAAAGAATAGAAGCCAAGATTCCTAAAGTTAAAATTTAAGAAAAGGCATAGAGAAAAGGAAGTGATACAATTTCAAAATTACTTAGGAATTGTATGTCTTAACTCATTCAACAAACATTGTTAAAATCTACGTCTCTGCTGAGACCTGTTAGGTAATAAATTCTATTAGATAACAAAGATATACAGAACTCAGTACAACAAACAAGAGATATTGAATGCAAACAAGTAAATTAAAATGTTAAAATGTCATTCGATGTTAAGCTACTCTAAAATAGCACAGAGAGAGTTCCAGATCATCCTTTAAGATGCAGCTGAAATGCTTTATGAATCCCTCCTTTTTTGTGCAAATCTTTTGTGCCATAATCACATATCGCTTTCCTTATATGTGTTTTATATCATATTATGTTAATGGCCAACCTAGATATTTCAATAAATTATGAGCTTGAGAGCAGAGATTATATTCTCTGCTAAGATTATGTTCTCTAGCTAAGACAGATTGATTTAGGATGGCATCAGAGATTTATTAGGTGGCTGCTCCCCTATCATTTTCTGCTTATAGCACACTTGTTTCCCAGCAATCACCCTACCTTTTATTTCCATGCTTTAAGGTATTTCAGAACTGACAGAGAAAGCAGTGAGATAGCCAGTGGAGCTATAATAGCCACCAAGGCAAATTGGCATGGCTCAAATCCTTTGCATTTTCTTTTTTCTAACATTAAATATGCCTCTGCTCTCTCCAAACCTGAACTTACTTGGACCTATTCAAATTATTCTGTCCCATGTGGCAGACCTTGCTTACTTACAAACCAAAGTATCTTTGGGTTCTATTTTCTCAATAATCTGTTTTTTAAAAGTTCCAATGTTTAAACCAAAAATTTTAGTGCCTATTTCAATAGGGAGGAAAAAATTACTCTTATGAGGTATCCCACATTCATTTTTAAGGGAGCTTTTTATAAAAGCTTTCTATCCATAAAGCAAACTCTACATATATGAATGAAAACCACTGAACAGGGAGCATTCTTTGCTGGCAAATAGGTGAGAAGATTAATTTACTTATGACATGATAATAATATATGATATAATAATACATCATTTCTTAACAACAAAACATACCACCTTTGGCTGCACACATTCAGACACTCTAGGTACCTTATTTACATTACTTCATTCAATTCACACAATCATACTTGTGAGAGTAGGGTGTGTAGATGCTCTTGTTTCTATGATACATATGTATACAGCATGACAAAGAGAAGGTAAATACTTTTTCTAGGATTGCTCAGCTGGTACAAGAAAGATCAAGATTTGATCTTAAATCTGCCAGACCCCAAAATAAAAATCTCTTTTTTAAGAATCCCCCTAAAAATGTTGCTGTCACAGATTCTGTTGGTCATTTATTAAAAGTGTTTATTTTTGTCTATCTTTCTTAGCTTGCTTTGCAGTAAAGTCTGAACAAGTGCCTGAGTACTAGCCAATGAAACAGTAATAGAAATCATCTGTTCCACTTCAGGCCAGGTGCACAAATGCCTCCCATTTCCCTTCTGCCAGTTTGACACTGACAAAGTAAGGTAATCTTGAAAGCCAAATGCTAAATATGGCAAGATTTCTATTAGTGTGAGTTTTTTAATAACCATGTGGTACAGAATCCACCTGCATGCTCTTTACCTCTAACTCTACTGGATCTGCCTTAAACTAGTGGATGATTAAAATATTATTTTCTATTGTGCTTAAGTCTTTATACATTTTAAAATTCTATTTCTTACAGCATCTAGCCCTAACTAAAACAGTCTCATGTACAAATGTAATCTCATAGGACTTTCCTGAGGAAATAAACCCTAGGCTAAATTATACTCATAACTATATTTTCCAAAGTTTGGATAACTTAATAAAAGAAATTTACTTCATATTTTAAATATGGCATCAAACATATTAACTTTACAATGAGAAAATTATTTTGGGTTAATATTCTAATTGTACTCTGTCACACATAATGCTAGTCTCTTGCCTAGAAATTATTAGCCATTTGTCAACATGAAAATTCAAGTGAATAAGGCCTCAGATACAATAATAAAACTGGACCACCATCTTTATCATTTATATCTTCCTATTAATATTATTCTATCAATATTCATCTTTAAAATGTAAATTTTAGAAACAATTTATAGACCATAAATATTCATTTTGAATTACAGATCGAAAATGGTATTTACTACACCTTCACTATTTATGTTAAATATTTTCTTCCATGTGTTATGTACTTGTTTATTTCATGTATTTCCATAATTTTCTCTATACTTACCTTGTTTAGTGTCTCATTCAAGCACTGGAAAATTAATAGAAATAAAGTATTTTGAGTGTGTAGGCCCTGTAACATGAATGAATACATACAGAAAACTGAACTAAAAAAAATATATAAAGCAACTTTAGGAAATAACAATGCATTTGGAAATACAGTTTAGTAACATAATAATCATTGTTCTAGTCATATTTTGACTTTGAAATACACTGACATGAAGGAAAGAAACTGGATCAAATCTAACTTTAGATTCGGTGGCCTTAAATGTCAACTTCTAGATCCAAGTAGTGATTATCAATAAACATAATACAAACACATTAGTAAAACACAAACCTTTCACAGGTTTGCTGCCAAATTTTAAACAATATCTAAAAGTTACCATTGTTACAACTGAGTATGCAAACTGAAATGGCAGTGTCTGCTATATGTAAAGTTTCTTGAGTTATCTAATGCAGTATAGAACAGGATGTTACAACTGAGTACACATACTAAAATGGTGGTGTCCGCTATGTTTAAAGTTTCTTGAGTTATCTAATGTAGTATAGAGTAGAATTCTTTGGTCTCTTTAACTGATATGTTATCTTATAAAAGGTAAGGCAGAATCTTTGCATTATTCTTAATTTTTCTCAGATTTTGAATAATGCTTCAAAACGGTGATTACCTTTGTGGAGCAGAGGAAAGAAAGGTAGGTGAAAGAATAGGGAGGAACGTATAGCTTTTACATAATAATATTTTATAATTGGCTTTGGGTTTATAAGCATTGATTATATTACAAAATAAATAAATATAACAGAAAATAGAGGTAAGTCGTGTAAAGGATACGGATACTGAATCATGATGAATTTATCTGTTGACATAATATCCTAAAATAAAAAAGAATTAAGCCTATGCTAAGGAAAGATCGTATCTTTACTCTTACCACTATGTATGAGAATCTTTGGCTTGGAAATATTAATGAGAGAAGAGAATAGCAAACAATTGTACTTTTTTA
This sequence comes from Plecturocebus donacophilus, assembly GCA_004027715.1. NCBI lineage: Eukaryota > Metazoa > Chordata > Mammalia > Primates > Pitheciidae > Plecturocebus > Plecturocebus donacophilus. The sequence continues at coordinate 14,844 of PVKP010008697.1, read as the reverse complement.
TGTACAGCATGAAGAACAACCCAGTAAATAACTATTGAATCTTCTATAGATACTATGAGAGTCTTATATAGCAGTGATGATTGTGTGTTAATTATAACTGATGGCTTTATGTGCTTTAGGGTCTTTTTAATACTTTTAAGATATGCCACTAAAAATTCTGATTTTTTTAGTGTGCTCAAATAGAAAGAGTTGGGAAATTACTTGTCTGGAAGACACTGAAAAGAATGAAATACTTTAGCAATATTCTCCTTTAAAATGCTCTAATGAACTCCAGAGGAGTCCTTAAAAGATCTGGGACAAATGTGTATTTTGCTGGAGTCTATTAAGTCCATTCCAACCCCAAATTCAGAATGAATCCAGAGATGATTTTCTAGAGTTACTTAAGCTTCCCAAAGCTTTTTAAAAGCCTAACTTAAGAAGCCATATAGTTCAGTGATTCTATTGCTAGACTGTTTGGATTCAAATCCAAGTTTAGTCACTCACTAACTCTCTCGTCAGAACATAATACCAACATTCTCTCGGCTTTGGTTTCCTCCTCTGAAAAAGGGGGATAATCAAGATACCCATGATAGAGAATTACTGTGCGATTTAAGTTAACATACACAAAGATCTTAGAATAAGATTAATGTCCCACATATAGTAAGAATTCCTAGATATTAGCTATTATTACCTTTACAGAAATTTCATGGCCTACAGAGAGCTCCAAGAAAGGCATTTCAATTGTTTTAATATGGCAAATATTTAGAGGAATGGTTCATAATACCTACTTAAGCCATAGCAGACACAAACCAATGATTCTAATATGTATTATTTTTACTTAATTACATGAGCAGTTTTAATTATTTCTTAAAAGAAGTTCTTTAAACATCTCTAACTGTGATTTTTACTCCTCAGTCCACAGAGGCAGAAAAAGTTTAAGAATTTTTTCAGCTAGGCGTGGTGGCTCACACTTGTAATTCCAGCACTTTAGGAGGCCAAGGCAGGCGGATCATGAGGTCAAGAGATCGAAACCACCCTGGTCAACATGTTAAAACCCCATTTCTACTAAAATATACAAAAATTAGCTGGGCATGGTGGCACGTACCCATAGTCCCAGCTACTCAGGAGGCTGAGGCAGAAGAACTGCTTGAACCTGGCATGCATCATTGCACTCCAGCCTGGGCAACTCTGTCTCAAAAAAAAAAAGAATTTTTTCAAAGCTTTTATCATAACTTCCTAAATCTTGAAAAAATAAGAATGTGTTTATATATAAAAACAAAAAATAAAATCATTCTGATTATAATCTGTTTTCAAAGAACAATAAATGTATATTATTCCATTTTAATGACGGCATATTAATCAACTGTATTGGTACAGAATATGTATGTAACCATTTAATCCCATATTTTAGATATTGTAAAAATAATCTTTATCATAATTTTTTTCCTATTACTAAAAATATACATAAATGTCTTATTTTTCCAGATGTCAGAATATTTTTCTGGAATATAGTTATAAAAAGTCAGAATGGCCTTCATATCGCTAGGCAGGGCATGGTGGCTCATGACTGTAATCCCAGCACTTTGGGAGACCAATGCAGGAGGATCGCTTGAGCCCAGGAGTTTGAGACTAGACTGGGCAACATGGTGAAATCCACTCTCTACAAAAAATTCAAAACTTAGCCAGGCATAGTGACATGCTCCTGTAGTCTCAGCTACTCAGGAGGCTGAGGTGAGAATAACACTTGAACCTGAGGAAGTCAAGGCTGCAGTGAGCCATGGGTGACAGAGCCTGGGAGACAGAGCCTGGGTGACAGAGCGAGCCCCTGTCTAAGAAAGAAAGGAAGGGAAAAGGAAGAGAGGAAGGGAGAGAAGGAGAGAAGAAGAAAGGGAGGGAAGAAGAGAGAAGGAGGGAGGGAGGGAGGGAGGGAGGGAAGGAAGGAAGGAAGGTTGGTTGGAACTTTGTAATGCAAATCAATGGGATTTTACTAGGTGACCTTGTTAAGAGACTGTTCCCTTTCGTATTATCTTAACTACGTGATTTTTAAATTCTGTCAAGCTTATGGTCAAAGATTGTAGAAAAGTGTTAATTCCATGCCCATATATTTGACAAAATATGAATATTTCTCACATTTTCAACTGTCTGTTGTTTCTGTATTTTGTTTATCTTTCTATCAGGGCATCTATTTATCTTAGTTCCTGGAAAGGTTTTAATCTATTAAGGATTAATCATTTGTCAAATGTATCAACTAACTTTCCCAGACTTATTTTAATATTGTTTATAATGTCCATAGTGTTATTTTAAAATCAGTAACACTTTACTTACCAAAACTAGGACTATGAAGCATCATATAGCCATTTCAAACATGTCATTTTTGAGAAATGTTACAAGGAAAGGAAAAAGTGCATGGTGATAATATATGAAAATAATCAGGAAATAAATTTTGATATGTATTTATAAATCAGTGATCAAATCAAAGATCATGAAAATATAACCTCATATATATATATATATATATATACACACACACCTATATATATGTATATGTGTATGTATATATGTATATATGTTATATACATATATACGTGTGTGTTATATAGGGGTGCCTATATACACCCCTATATAATATAAAATATAACCGGATATATGTGTATATATATATATATACACACACACCTATACATATGTATATATGTATATGTATATGTATATATATATGTATATATGTATATAATGGGATTTTACTAGGTTACCTTATTAAGAGACTGCTCCCTTTTACTAGGTTACCTTATTAAGAGACTGTACATATAGATATATATATACACACACACACATATACATATATATACACACACACCTATATATAGGTATAAATATATACATATATACGTATATATATATGTAAAATATTGGATATATACATATATACGCATACATATATACATATATACACATACATATATAGGTATATATATAAAATAACTTCAAAGTTGGAAAAGAGAATGTATATTTAAGACAGTAAAGACATGTAGTAAAATATTCATTATCTCTGGGTAATGGGGTTATGGGTGCTTTGTTTTATTCTTTCTATTCTTTTCTCTGGAGCACATATATGTGGTTTTTAAAATCAGGAAAATGTATTAGGAAAATCAAACTTTATTCAGTGACAGCTTGAACCAAATATTCAACATAAGAAAAGCTGATGTCACTTAAAGATTTCCACACTTCTCTGTAAACATAATCAAATTTTATGTCTATACAAGATCAATAGTTCATCCTAACAAACACATCCAAAATGCCAACATGATTACTGTAATGTTAATTAAATTTTATTGTGACAATAAGTTAAGAATGGCAAGACTGCAGGCTGAGATGTTGATTTAAAGATGGAGCTAAATGTTTTATTGCTAGATTTGCTTATAGACAGAACTAATTAGTTAAATTACATCTACATGTTTTTGTTACTAAAACAATTGTATTTGTAAAAGACAGTGCATTTAAAAGAAGGATAATTTTACATGCCTCTATAAATTGATCAAGTTATGACAAGGATTCAGGAAAGCATTTAATGAGGAAACTCATGTTAAAAAAGGTAGTTAAACCAATTCATTGACTCTTCAAGATTTGTCAAGGTTTAAAAGACAAAAGCAGATAACATATTAATTTATTAGTGTATAAGTATGTTTCCTGAAAACAACTTCTATTTCAATGTATGTCTGAAAATATTCTTATTGTTCATTCTTTTATTCTATTTTTTATTTTATTTATTTATAATATTCTTTGATACACAGTCTTACTCTGTTGCCCAGGCTGGAGTGCAATGATGTGATGTGATCTTGGTTCACTGCAACCTCCATCTCCTGGGTTCAAGTAATTCTCCTACCTCAGCCTGCTGAGTAGCTCAGACTACAGGTGCCCACCACCATGCCAGGCTAATTTTTGTATTTTTAGTAGAAACGGGGTTTCACCATATTAGCCAGGCTGGTCTTAAACTCCTGACCTCAAATGATCTGCCCACCTCAGCCTCACAAAGTGCTGGGATTGCAGGCACGAGCCACCTCACTGGCCCATACATACTGTTCATTCTAAACATTCTATATTAAGATTTGTATTATTTACCAATTCTACATATAGAAAGGAAAGATATGAAGCAAATATTTAATGGTTTAACTGTTACTGTTCTACAGTTCAACAGATACAAAAGTATTAAGGGGTTACTTACTCTGACATTTGTTTATGATGAAATGTGATTCTGTACAATGGTGATCACTCAGATTTTGTCAATCTATTCACCTTCAGTCTAAGGGCTGATAATAATAAGTCATGCCTCTTTTGATTTACAGCAGAGACATAGAAAAAAATTACGTAAATGTGGATTTCATTCCCTCATTTATTCATTTAATTGCTATTTATTGAACACTGATTATCCTCCAGTGATTGCACTAGACATAGAAGCTGCAGCACTAAACAAACAGAGCTGGTTCCCACTGAGATCTTTCAGGACAGTGGAGGAAGACCAAAACGCAAATAAACATAGCACAGTATATAGTATATGAACATCATGACAAAAGTTCAGAGTGCTTTGAGAGCCTACCTGGGCAGAGAAAAACTTTAATGAAATCAAATGATATGTTAGGCAGGCTGAAAGGATTGTGATCCAGGAAGGGGAAATGCTGTGAGAAAACCTGGAAAAAGTCAGCTATGGCTAGAAGTCTATGGTAAAGGAAAAGATGATAAAACCCTCTAGCATTACTGGAAGCTGCAATTTTTGTCTCTGATAAAACAGACTTTAAAACAACAAAGAACACAAGAAACAAAGAGGGACATTACATGGTGGTGAAAGGATCAATGCAACAAGAAGAGCTAACGAACCTAAATATATACGCACCCATTACAGGAGCACCCAGATACATAGGGCAAGTTCTTAATGACTTACAAAGAGACTTAGACTCCCACACAATAATAGTGGAAGACTTTAACATTACACTGTCAATATTAGACAGATCAACGAGATAGAAAATCAACAAGGATATCCAGGACTTGAACTCAGACCTGGAACAACTAGACTTAACAAATATTTACAGAACTCTCCTCCCACAAATCCACAAAACATACATTTTTCTCAATATCACATTATACCTATTTTAAAAGTGACCACATAATTGGAAGTAAATCACTCCC
>PVKP010008696.1:38633-72065 GCA_004027715.1 Plecturocebus donacophilus | reverse complement strand
CCCATGCTATCTCTCCCCAACTCCCCACCCCCCACTGTCCCTCCCCTATTTCCCTCCAAAAGACCCCAGTGTGTAGTGCTCCCCTCCCTGTGTCCATGTGTTCCCATTGTTCAACACCTGCCTATGAGTGAGAACATGCGGTGTTTGATTTTGTGTTCTTGTGCCAGTTTGCTGAGAATGATGGTTTCCAGGTTCATGCGTGTCCCTACAAAGGACACGAACTCACTGGAACCAACCCAAATGCCCATCGATGATAGACTGAATAGGGAAATTGTGGCACATGTACACCGTGGAATATTATGCAGCCATCAAAAATGAGGCGATCTAATTTTTAACAAATTCCATATGTAGTAGGTGCATATATAAATCAGAAGGCTTGAGGCTCTGTAGGCAACTGTTCCGATGGGTACATGCTCATATTCTAAATCCTGCCACATAACCTCTAATTCCTACAGGCCACAGACAGTTCTCCTGCTTCTTCACTGAATGCTGGACTTTCCTGTATCTCTTCAAAACAGCATGTGTGTTTTGAGTACTCTTTTTCTCTGTTGTGACCATTTGCTCCTACCTGTTTCCAAAGGCTGCTTTCCTCTATCTTGACTTCTCAAGGCATAGTTAACGTGGCTGTTTTTCACATGCACACCAATGGATAATTCTTTGAGTAGAGTTAGTCCACAGGATTACTAACCGTAATGTAACCAATGCTCACTTCGTAGAATTGTTTTTCAGGACTGAAAGTAAGCTTTCTCTTCTTCTGTGATGCGGAGGTATGTTCTCTGAACTTGAGCTTTATCTTTTGGGATTTTTAAAAACTTGTTTAGCGAGGCAATGTAGTTTCTGAAATAATGCCCTTCTATACTCCTAAGTACACTGGACCTGGGCTTCCACAAGTGTCATAATTCTTTTGAAAGTCTTCTGCTTTAGGATACATTGTTTGACCTGGTGGCAAAAACAATAAAGTAAATTTAGCAGTGGCAAGGCTGTGTCTTTCTTGTTTAGATTACTGGATATGCCATAGGTGCTCATTAAATATGTGATTAAATGCATATGAGCATGTGTATGTATATAATGCATCATCACTTGTCTCTCTTTCCATAGTTCCAGCTATAATCCAATTTCTAAAGCAATACCTTTCTAGCTCCATGATTGCCTTAGGAAATCTGTGGCCTGTGAGTTTTAGTGCTTTGGACTTAGATCAAGAGGGAGTTAGGGTCCATATGTAATAAAACCTTCTATCCACCTACATCGATTACATATATATTCTGATACCAAGCATTGATTAATCATAGTTTGTAATTGAAATCACACACCAGGTCAGTAAAATTCAAAATTATTATCAAAGCTTCTTAATAAACCAGAGCTAAGTAAATGTCATATAAATTGTCAGAGGGTAATTCTGTCTCACTTGTATTCCCTGCTCTTGTGTATAGGGTCTTCTTTTCCAAATCTAAAAAGCATGTCTCTAATTATTGAGGAAGAATGTAACACCAGGACTTCCCATTTCCTATATGAACAATCTGAACTTGTTATGGAAAATTTTCTTAAAAGTAATCCCAAAGATAAAGGTTTTTAGGACAGAGTCTTAATGACATTCTGAATTCTGCCCATTACCTGCAAATACACACACATATCCTTATAAAAACATGTGCCCATACACAAACACACGTATATACCTATCACACCTTAACATATGATCCTATGTAATACAACATTAAGAAATTTTTATTTAAGTTCTATAAAGCTAGGTAGGATTTAAGTAGAGGTTAAAAAAATAGTATTGAATTCTGGATGTTATTATTCAAAATATGATTCCAGATAAGCATTTCTCTTTGACGAGTTGTTCCTTATCAAAAAATAATGAGCATCTTTAGAACATTATAAAAAATACTTCACCCATACTTTTAGAATGGAAGGTCCTTCAAATACCAACAAAGTGCATTCAGAAAGGTGGGCTTAATTCTTCCCCTCTCCATTTATTTTTTCTGAAAAAGTTAAAATACCCTTGGGATTTAGCAAAGTGTTGCACTATGTTATATAAGAAGGGTCCAGGTACATCTAACAGGTAACATTGATTGCTCTCTTAGTGCTAAGTATTTCTGTTAGCATGCATTATCTGCCTTTTGTAGTTTAGGAAACTCAGACGTGGTGAGTTTAAGTGACTTAAACTCACCACTCACTTAAACTCACCACTAGGTAAGTGGCGAGTTCAGGCCAAACCCAGGCAGCGTTTCTGGAATGCTGAACTCAGATGGCAGCAATCTGACTGGTTATTGCACCGAAGAACAATGCACATGGCATAAGAACAGCTCCCTTACATTTCTCTTGATGAAGAAGGGCAGGTTGAATAATTTATGTACTTTAGATAATTGTCACTGTAAGCGGCATTGAATTTGAGTTCAGAAAGCAATTGATGGGAATGCAGGCTCCTGGAAGTGCAGCTGTTACACAGACGTAGAGTCTGAAAGCAGTTTTCTGGTTTGCTTTTCGGTACACAAATCTTCCCTGGTAAGGGACTGAAGTTAATTGGATTCTAAAATCAGGTAGAGAGAACAATATTGATACTTAGATGAACTCTAGAGTTTTAGTGGAAAAAATCAAAGGTAAGTAAATGCAAAATAAATAGTTTTCAGGCATAAGTATTCAAATGTATAAATATATGTCATGTATAAATATACATATTAATATATAAATATATAAATATTATAGTCAGATATAAATATTTAATCAAAATAGATTTAGACCCAAGGAGGCCAACATAAAGAACGTTACTAGTTTCTTTGAGTTGCTGGGTATAGCTCAATGATGGAATCTTGGGTTGGAAGAAAATGCTGTCAGTGAAGGCGCTTGAGTAGGAGCATGCCTGGGCCATGCAGTCCAGGCTCTGCACCTGAACAAGCCTTATGAAAATGTCCCATATGCCAGTCTCTGATAATATGAGCTTCGAGAAACCTACCTGGTTATTCTTAAACTGATGAGGCTTTGACGACAGTTGCCCAGTGGTCATGATTTCAGGCTGAAGTTCAGTTCTAGTATAAAAGCAGTTCTCAAGGTAAGATTTGCAGAGAGCTGGGACTGCTTGAGATCTTTTTAAGGTATTCTGGAAATAAAACCTATTTTCATAGCAATAATAATAATATTAAAGTGTTAAGCTTTTCAGAAGCTACGTGACAGGTGATGGTGCAGCACATTGAATGCAGATGCATGTGTGAGGATCCAGCTGACATTAAAGGATTTACCAAAACGTAAAATAATGACACTCCACAATATGTATTTCTAAATAATATGGCTATGCATAAAAATGTTATTTATACGAAAATATACTGGTTTATTATTTTAATTAATCAATTTAAAGTGTCTGTTTTAATTTCTAATATGGTAAATACTGATCATTACAACCCACATAAGAAAAAGCTCTTTAGGGAGGGCTCTCAATAATTTTTAAGAGTATCAAGGGACCCTTGAGAAAACTTGAGAACTTAAGAAATCTTGATACTTCTTTAAAATCTTGAGAACTACTGAAATTTAAGAAGAGATCAGTGTTTTTGCAGTAGTTCTTGGCTGTTTTTGTTTCATTTGTCTGTGGCCGTTTGTTGTGTTATTACTTCAGTATGTTGAAGCAGCTTAAAAGTTGAGTGGCAGAAAGGACAATAGGAGATAATAAATCATTTTAGTTCTTTTTGATATTTAACAAAGGACACCTTTCACTGTAATGGCAATAAGAGTAAAATGATGATGGAACTTAGCAATGAATTTTCCTTCCAGAGAAAGGAAAGGGTAAATAATTTATTTACATATAAATAAGGTATTTTAGAAAAATTTCCCTCTATAACTGTGACATATATCTGAACAAAATGACAACTTATAAACACATATAACTGTCAAGATCAGAGCAGATGTTGTTTTTCAAGTTTCCAGAAAAATGACTCAAGTAAAATGAAGCATATTTTTTTCAGATGGGCATTAATGATATCATTGGTTAGCCATATACAGAATACAGGACACCCTACGTACATATTGACTGAGGCTTATGCTAGGTAAGAAAGAACTTTGATGAGATTTACAAGAATATCATATTTTTATTTTTTAAAAAACACCTATATCATTATAATGACTTACTGAAGCTGATTTTTTAAACTAAAGCAATGAAAATTAATTTTGATGAAAGAATTACATGTGTAAACCTAGGTAAATAAAACTTTGTGATTAGCCAATGTCTTGCAAATTTGAACAATATGGCTATTTGTAATTTTTCCTATTCCTGAATGTCTGAAGTCTTAGAGTTTTTATTTTAAGTATATAAAACTGAACCTAAAATGCTCCTGGTAGCATTTTTGACACTTTACATTTTGTGTTTGAACATATACTGTCTCAACTTGTTAATACCTTTTTTCTTTTGTCATTTATTTTAGCAGTAGCATTTCACTTTCTTGAACTCTCTTTTCTCCGCAATGTCACTGAATACTAAATTGGTTATATTTGTAGCAATAGTTTAATATTTAATTGTGGTAAACAAGAAGCATGACTTACACCATTTTGTGGTTGTATTTATGTGGTTGAGTATTTCATTTTCCAAATCATGGTAAACAGTAAGATGATACCAGAAGTAAAAAATTACTATGGTTCACCAGAGGTGGACAGTGGGGTTTATATCACCTGAATCACATTCAAAACATATACATATTTTATAGCTCAAATATTTAGTATGAATGATACACTTTTCTGAAATTCTATTTTTGCTATGTTGAATCTTACCTTAAACTAGTTTAGAAATTTATAGCATCATCCAACTATTAATTAAAAAAAATTTCCCAAATAAACATAACCATAGTTATCTCAAAAGATATTTTAGAAAATGCATGAGGCATTTTAAATAGAAAACTCTATTCACTTTGACATCTGGGAATAATGCAAAAGAGCAGATTGTCAAATCAGGCTTGAAAGAATAAGATATCTTATTTAGACTTGAGCTCTAGTAATAATTTCCACCATTCAGGTAATGACAGGGGGCACGGATGAAGCTGAGAGAGGCCCCAATCTATTAGCACAGTTCTTCAACTACTCCCCATTTTAAATCTTTGCTCTACATATAACATATAAGTTTTTTCATGTCTGAAGTCTCCAAATAATGTATGCAGTCACTTTACTTACACAGACAGCAAATAATATATTATGAATCAGCACCATTTATAGTTATATAGTCTAGTTGATATTTTTTGGATGGCTCATTTAATTTCTTGAATAGAAGCTATAGCTCATAAATCCATAATTTCCATAATAATGTGATTATTAGGAAATCATATCCCAGATGTTTCCAAAGTTCTCAAATATGATACACATTTTTATCTGAGTAATAAATATTTGAGGCCGGGCACGGTGGCTCACACTTGTAATCCCAGCACCTTGCGAGGCCAAGGTGAGTGGATCACTTGAGGTCAGGAGTTCAAGATCAGCCTGGCCAACATGGTGAAATACTGTCTCTACTAAAAGTAGAAAAATTAGCAGTCCATGGTGGCAGGCACCTGTAATCCCAGCTACTCGGGAGGCTGAGGCAGGAGAATCACTTGAACCCGGGAGGCGGAGGTTGCAGTGAGCGGAGCTCACGCCATTGCACTCCAGTCTGGATGACAGAGCCAGACTCCATTTCAAAGAAAAAAAAAATTGACTTAGAAAATGTTTTTGTTTACTTGATTGTGTTAAGATTTTGGAATTTTAGATTTAAAAGGTAAGAAAATTAAAGCCTAGAGACCTTAGGCAATTTTCCAAGGTTTTGCATATGTTTAGTACAAATGCGTCTTTCACATATAAATCAAAAGTCAATATTTTGTTCTCTGTTCTATTACACATCTTTACTTTGGCAAATCTTATTTGTAAAGTTAATTTTGACCTTAGTATTTGTTATTTATTTCCTTCCATTGAGTTGTGACATTACTAGATTTTTTTTTTTTTTTTGCAGAGATTTATGTGTTATATTGTAAGAAGAGTAAATTCGTTGGGACAAGAAATTAAAGAGAAAGGTGAACTTGAAGATCATGACAAAAAATGATGCTATAAAACTTTTTCATAATTGCACTTTGCCTAAATTTAGATTCAGATAGCTATAAAATCTAATCTGAAATAATTGATACCTTTAATGTAAGTTCTCATAAAGCACTGTTATTTTATAGAAAAATATTATTATTCTTTATAGATGAATAAGAGTTGTATGAGAGGATATAAATGTTGAATTATCTTTATTATAGACATGACTGATGGCAAAATTTATCATTAAAGTCCTTAGAAATATTTGCCAATCTACTTCTTTTTTCAGTAGGAAAATGGGCTCAATCTTTTAGAAAATGAATTACAGAATATTTTCATGTAGTAGCCATATAACACTTTAAGAGGCATAATTGGGAATATCTATAAATAGATTAGGAAATTGATAATTTACATGAACATCCATTGGTAAGAATAAATCAACAAGATTAAGGGGATGGAAGTTTATATTTATAATTGAAATTTTTATGTTTATGTCTGTCACACCATTACTATCAAAGTGGGGTTGTCCGTTATACCAGAGAGCGAGAATAACTTTTATGTCTGAAATACTGCTTAGAAAGATTTTGAGCAAAGTGTTTTGTGAAGATATCAAGAGCAATTATCAAAATAGATACTGAAGTTATTGTGACTGCAATGTGCCACTCACCACTTATTACTTTTTATAGAAGAATCCAGTCTTTTAGAGTGAAAATAGAGAGTGAATGTTTTATTCATTCAACATGAAGCATTTTTGAATTAACATCATAAAATTTATTGTTTGTTAACCAGATCAGGATGAAAACACATTCAAACATCTTTTTTTTTTCCATTCTCAAAAACATTTTCTCAACTCTTGAAATATCTTAAACATTTGAAGAGGATTGGACATAAGAGATGAGACCTCTCTGAAAAAGACCTTTTAATTTTCACTGTATCTTTGCTCATTTTCAACTCTCATGATAATATTTTAAAGAAAAGTTCAGGGCCAGAAATCTCTGCCTGGATTTCCATTTTGGCTCTCTGAAATAGAGAAAAATAGAGACATTCAGGTAGAGATAGTGTAAATTCTTAGGCTTCATCCATTGTGATAACATTGCTTCATGGTTTCATGAAGCCTGCACAATTTGTATTCAAAATCCTACATGCAAATACTGCCTGTGTTACCATTGGAGAAGCTAGGACCTCAGTTTTCTGTTAGTCCTTTAACTGTACACACTAAGCAATGGTTTGGCTGGCTGCCCATCTGTATTGCCCTTAGGAATATCATAGGCTATTGGCCATCACTATATATTTCTGTAAGGATCTGATCATTCCAGACTGACTGCCATTCCAAATGTTTCACTCTATGCGGTAATTACACCCACCTTGCCATCTTTTCTCTGCTCATACAGTATCTATTCATTCTACTGGCAGTACAGAAACCATCATTTTTTACCATCAGCTTCAACCATTAGAAAAATACAATCTTTTGAGTTAGTAACAATGCCAATTATCTCTTAGAAAAGATCAAAAGGGCCAGAGGAATCCAGACATTTAGGATTCTATCCAGATCTTTCTATTTCTATCTTCAGTGTAGACATTTGCTGAGCCCGAAAATGTTGCCTTCTCTGAAATTTGATCACTCATATCATTGAGTTCTGTGTCTACTTTCTGTTACATCAGTTCTCCAGCTGCAGGTGACAAGGGTCTCTCTAAATGCAGTCATGGAGCCCTTTAAGCTTTTTTCAAGGTAATCATAAACTGGCCTGAATCTGCTCTTTATAATGCATCAGTGGCATTCAGCAACAACCACCACCCAGTTTCACAGTCCTTACAGTTAATAGTTACTCCTACCTCTCATGTGAGTGCTTCACCTTCAACCGCTATTATGCCCCAGTTCACCCCAGTGTAGATCTTCTGCAGGATGGAGCCAGGTAGAATATGCCAATGTTCAACTAAGTTGCCAAATTCATATAGAATAGCTGCACCACATCTGAACCAAGGGAGGTGAAAACTGTCCCTCAGCTGTTGAGCCCGCTGAAATTGCTCAACATGGAGCTGCCTGGGTAGGTACAGTGTCTAACTCAAACGCTGTAGCCTCCAATTGTTCTAGTTTAGCTTTGCAGATTTTGTTAAACAAATACCTCTGTGTTTGCTGTAAGCTCTTTAGTCCGTCTCTAGGAGGAATTGACCTGGAAGTTTCTCTTTACTAAGTTTGACCGATTAAATCAATTTCTCCGGAAGAGAGGTTTCCTTGAGCTCCTCATACCACCATTCTGCAAGGTCAGCATTGGTCCTTTTTATATGAACTCTGTGTGTCCATCATCTTTTTCAAGCTCCTGTGTGTTTTACTGCTACTTGCACCTGCAGCCTTCTTCAGGGGATAATTTCTGGCCACCAGAGTTCCCTTACTCATATGGAGAAGTCACAAGTGCCTAGGACTTTATGTCAGTTCTCTGCTCCTGAGGAAGCCTGTAGCCAGTAATTACTTATTTGGAGTGCAAACATGCTGCTCATTTGTCTTAACACAGAGCAAACTCTAGGGCATAATTTACATCCCAGAGCTCTCCACAGCATCAGGCAGATTTGGCTTCTCCTGCTTCCCTATCCTGTTGCTTATTCCCTTGCTAGTACTTCCTGGGAGCATTTCCTTAATAAATCACTTGCACTTGAATTCTTGGCTCAAAATCTGCCACTGTGGGAACCCGAATTAAGACAAATATTTGTATAACATCCCCATGACTTTGTGAGAGCAGCACCTCACAAAAAGCAGTGAGTCCATAAAAGAAATGGACTGAGACAGAAAAAGGACAGGGCTCAGGATTAGAGTCTTAATAAAGAATTTCACTTCAGGAGGTGATAAACAGCAAGGTAACAGAAATTTATTAAATGAGTCAACTGTGTCAAGTTTTGGGCTATAGGAAGTTCATTGTTGTAGAACAATGAAATGACAGCTTGCATTGTACAAGATTTAAAAAGAGAATGGAGATGGAACAGGGCTGACATACTGTGTTCAGTTCATTCTGGTTTGTGTTCCTGGTCAACAAGTGACAGCAATGGAATTCAGACAAGCTTTATTTCATGAACCTTCCTTAGAAGTTTAGGCGAGTTATCTCAGTTATAAAGACTTGTCAGTTTCAGGAACATGGTAGCAGAGTAAGTCTCTGGATCTTTAACTAACAATTAAAAAGGGAGAAAAATTTCCATTAACTTCTATAAATGCTTATTTGTTTGTTAGTGTACCAATTTAGTAGACTTTATCAATTAAAAATCGATACTTCTGTATGTATGTGCGTGTATCATTCTAATGGAGAACTCTGCAAAAATGTATATATTTATTTGATAAAAAATTGTTATGAAAAGGGTTGGAAAGAAATAGTAGCATATTTTCAGGATATAACTGGGGGAGACACAGCCCATGGGCCAGATATAAATAAATGACCTAATGGATATTTTACCCATGGGGAGAAGGTGGGAGAGGAAGGTGAAAATAGGGCAATGTAAAAAATAATGATTATAGGCTAGGCGCAGAGGCTCACGCCTGTAATCCCAACACTTTGGGAGGCTGAGGAAGGTGGATCACTTCAGGTCAGGAGTTTGAGACCAGCCTGGCCAACATGGTGAAACACTGTCTCTACTAAAAATACAAAAAATTAGCCAGGTGTGATAGCTCATGCCTGTAATCCCAGCTACTCCGGAGGCTGAGGCAGGAAAATCACTTGAACATGGGAGGTGAAAGTTGCAGTGAGCCAAGATCGTGCCATTGCACTGCAGCCTGGGTTACAGAGGGAGACTTTGTTTCCAAAAGAAAAAAAAAAAGTACAGACCTTTTATGTTTTGTTGATTTTTTGAAAGTAATAACTTTAGTATATCCTTGATGGCAAACTAATTTAAGAGCATAATTGTTGGATAATTTTATATGAAGCAATATCTAAGTCTCTACTGCTAGAACACCATCTCATAATCCAATAACAATGTTTCATTCTTGCCTGACGTTCTCCAGGTTATTGAGTTTCCCCAGGTATTGAGAAGATAACTTATAAGATACCCCAGGATTAAATTAATAAATTTAATTAACATAATGCATCATTAACTCCCTTGTTAGTATGAGAAACTAGTATATTTCTCTCCTGTGATTACCAAGTTCCTGAATTTGTTTGGGTGTGACCTAGTTTACAGTTGCTTAGTATTTGAGAATCATGGCATTTCTGCTTCCACGTTGCTCTGCTAACTTTTGCAATGCTCACACTACAAGCCCCTGGGGATTTCTCACTTATCCCTGGACCACAATACCAGGCAGTGGCTGTCTCAGCAATTAGTTGGCTTGCCTTTCTCACGGAGAAACTTGTGGTTCATCCACCAATCAATCACTAGGGGAAGTAAACACATTTCTTATCACCTGCATCCATATCCTTTTCGATCCTCTTTTCTTGAAGTCTTTTGTTTTTTCCCTGCTGTCTCATACACTATTTTTTTTCCAATCCAAGCAGAGTATTCTTCCCATCTTCTATGGAAACATTTTCTTTTCACCTAACCTGTAGGATTGCCTCTGTTTGCATCTTCCAGAATATATCATTAGCTCTTCCTTCTTTACTCCAAGGTTATAGAGGAAAGTGACCATGTGGTTTTAATTAACGTGCTGCACCAGTTATCTGGAGCAACATTGGAAGGCAGTAAATGATGCAGATATGGTTTGGCTCTGTGTCCCTATCTAAATCTCATGCTGAATTATAATTCCCAGTGTTGGAGGAGGCGCCTGGTGGGAGGTGATTGAATAAGGAGGTGGGCTTCCTCCTTGCTGTTCTCATGATAGAATTCTCATGAGATCTGGCTTCCCCTTTGCTTTCTGCCATTATTGTAAGTTTCCTGAGACCTCCCGAGCCATGCTTCCTGCACAGCCTGCAGAACTGTGAGTCAATTAAGTCTCTGGTCTTTATTAATTAATTACTCAGTCTCATATAGTTCTTTATAGCAGTGTGAGAACAGACTAATACAGATACCATATTTGATGATGGCAAGAGGGAAAGCTCTGTGCAGGCCAGAAAAAGCTCAGTCTGAATTAATATTATGTAAATTTCCTAATAAACATAATTTGTCATTAATCTGTCACATCACTATAACTGTGAATAGTGGTATTTTATATTTAGAATGCATATAT
This sequence comes from Plecturocebus donacophilus, assembly GCA_004027715.1. Classification (NCBI taxonomy): domain Eukaryota; kingdom Metazoa; phylum Chordata; class Mammalia; order Primates; family Pitheciidae; genus Plecturocebus; species Plecturocebus donacophilus. The sequence goes on along the minus strand of PVKP010008696.1, from coordinate 60,910 downwards.
GCTATGTGTATGTGTATGATTCAAGTAACTGACTTGGAATCTCTATATGTTTTAATCAGAAATAAATTATGTAATTTTCCATTATCTTTATTTCATTGTAATGTACTAAGTAAGTATTCTCATCACATCTTGATAAAACCAGGTATATAACTGCATGAGCCCAAAAAGCAATTGTAATAAAGTTGCCATCTGGTTTCTTCACATGAAATTTAGTGGCCAGACTTAGGCAATGATTTCTCTATTGTCACATATAAAACTTTTTCAGCAAATCTCATTATCCTTAAGCAGATGACACCATTGACCTTTTTATTAAAAAAAAATTCCAAGACATGTGGACTTCATAAAATCACTCCATCCTGGTTCTTCCCTATCACTGGCCATTTTCAGTTCTTTCTCCCTCTCTATCCTTTATCCTGGTTCTATGTTAAATTATTATGTTCCTCAGGTTTCTCAATTCTTGGATTTTTTTCCCCCAGATATTCTTTCAGTTGAAGTGCCTTTTCAACTGGTTGTGCAAAAAGAGAAATTACTGGTTGAAATAACTGAATAGTCCAGGGGTGGCTTAGCTTCACTGTGGTACCAAAATGTGTTGCCAGGATCCACGTTGGCTCTCTGCAGGACCAACTCTGCTCTCCTGCTTTGTATGTAGGCTTAATTTTTACAAAAATATACCAGCAAGAGGGCAAGAGCAGAGCCAACTGCAAGTAAGTTTCTGGATGCAAATGTAGGGGAAAACCCAAGGGTCCCTCTCTGTGAAGTCCCAGTGGAATTTGACTGATAAGTCATTCTAATTTCTCTGTCTAGAGGATCCTAAGAATCAGCGGAGTATGCTAAAGTAGGCATTTGGCACTGACATTTTGGAAAGGACAATTCCTTGTGCAGTAATGCTTGGGCATTTGGTGGTGCTTAACATCCCTCAATCTAGGGAAATGTATACCTGTAACATCCCCCTCAGAATGGAGAACTGCTGGGTCAGGCCCATCAGGGCCCTTACATTAATAATTCTGAATGGGGTAGAATCCTTCTGACTTAATGTCATAGGCTCAGAATGCAGAAGGATAGATTTCTGATAGGAAATGTATTTACTATGTTTAAAAAAAGGTATGAATTTTGGCTAGCACGAATGGATGTCCATTATCGTGTTTTTCAATTTGTATACCCTCGTCTCAGGTATTATCATCCTTAAGATTCTAACTCTCAGTGGGACAGCTAACAGCAGGATTCATCTGCTGAGATCCAAGCCAATGTATAAAAATAATCTCGTCTGGTACTGCGGCTCCATGGGGTCTAGTCTTGAGCTTGTCGTTTCCCCTTCATCCTAAGTTGTTCTTCCACATTATCTCACTTTCCATTGCCTATTCCAGGGTTCAGCACATACTGTACCCTCTACTAAGTCACATTGATTATGTCTTCTAAATATTGTTATAACCCATCCTTTCCATTCACATATTATTGCAATGCCTTGAGTTATCATAAGAGAGTAAGTTGTATTATTGGAGAAATGATGTATCTAAGTCATTCTAGCATCTCCCTAGTTGTCCAATACATAACTGTCAGAATATTCTTTCAGATAATTAATATGATTATTTATTGATTAATACTATTTATTACTTGATTATTACTTGATTAATACTATTTAGTGATTTCTGAGCCTTTATAAGACAGATTGAACTATAACTGTTCAATTATAGTTGAACAGTTATATGGCCTGTGGATTAAATCTGCCCTACTGTCTGTTTTGTTTTTTTCTGTAAAGTTTTATTGGAATACACTCATGCACATTCATTTATACAATGTCTATGACAGCTTTCACGCTACTAGAGTTGAGTAGTTGTCTTTTAAAGATAAAGTGTTTTGCCAATTGCCCTATAGAATAAAATCCTAGTCTATCAGAATGCCATGCCCTCTAACATGGTATTCTATTATCACATCCTCAGCCATCCATATCTTGAAAACCATCTTACTATATGTTAAATACCAGATTTGATTAGTTCATGGGACACAGCATGCTATTTCACTAGCTCTTTCCTTAACCCCTGCTGTCTTCTCAATTTGCCCTAGTTTTGAATCTTATCCAAATACAATTACACTTTATTTCAAAACATTTTCCTCAGATGTAGCTTCTTCAGAAAGGCTTCTGTGATTCCAGGTAGATAAAATATTAGTAATTTATGTTTTACTTCTGTACATTAAACTTTATTCTTTTATTACGGTTCTATTTTCTGTTTATAAATTCATTTTTTGCAATACCCTGTGAAACTTAAAAATAGATATTAACCATCATTAATATTATCCCAAACCTGCAAAATATTCTCCTTTATGTGGTAGAATCATAGTAAATATTTGACAAGTGCATAACTGAGTCACTTTTAATTCAAAATTGGGGATACCAGATAAACATCCATACAATGGGCTTAATAGCCTAATTTTGTTTGTATACTTCTCATTGTACACAATTGTTGGGGTCTGACCCACAGACCCCACCCCAGAGACAGAAGAAAAATTCACTCAAACACCAATATTCAGTGAAAAGAGCAGGCTTTAGGGGTCCATGGCCATTCACAGACACTTGCGGAGAGTGTTATAAAGAGCTGGCAACCATAGCCCAACTCTCTGGCCTTGCGGGCCTTTATTCAGCACACATTAAATGACAAAGGCTTTGAGTCAACATCATTAGAAGGTAATGATTAAAGGCCAGGTTCTGAGGCATAAAGCAAACACCATTTGTGGGTAATAAACCTGGTTGCCCTCCCCTTGAGAGAGCCATGCAGCAGTGAATGATTAAAAGTTAGTTTTAGGACCATGTGAGTAGACAACTTATTTAGATAAACTCCCTTACATTCCTTTGTATCTACTCTATGTTATTTGCACAAGGAAAGTGGATTAGGCTGTCTTCAGCCATAACCTCCTTCCCAAGGCTTTTGCAAAAACCTTCCGGCTTTCCAAGAAGATTTGTGACTATTATAATCTTACAATCTCTCCCACCATCCTGATTGAAGCCCCACACACTATACTACCTGTGGAGTTTCTACGATACATAATATTAATAAAAACTAATGTAGCTCTAATATTAGTAAACTTAGCTACTACTTAGTATGAAAAATTAAGTTTGATTTAGATAGATAAGGTGACAATGTTGAGGAGTTACTCTCATAGGTGGATACTCATTGTTTTAGAAAACCAGTACTATTTGAGATAGGTTTGGTTGAAATGCCATTAGGATTTTTGTAGAAGTTTCCATAGCAATGCAAATACCATCTATTGTAATTTACTAAAATAACAGCTAATGCTCATGGTTCATTATTACAGTGGTGATAATACCATTCTCTAACATGGTGGCATATTTTTAAAAGCAATATGATTTCTATGATTGCTTTGGTTATAAAATACAAATTTATAGCATTTGAGTAACTCTCTAGCATTCCCTGCCTCTGACTCCCTGACTTCTCACCATTACACTCAGGGATGTACAATGTGCAGTGTCACTCACTTTACTGAGCTTTTCTTGATAAAGGTAGGAATGGTTTTGCAACCTCCGCTCCACCACCTTGGTTAGATTATAATCAGTTTACTCATGCAGATGTCAGGAAACTTTGTATTCTTGGAGATTCTCTTCTGTGTAGATTACATCTGGGAAGAATGACCTCCTGGATGCTTATGCTGCCCTTAACTCAGCTTTTCTCTTCCTCTGTCCACTACCTTGGTCCAGTCAATACATATGCCTTTCTGAAATATTCCCTATCCCATGTTTGTTGCTCTTGTGTAGTTTGGCTTGAAGATTAAAGACCTACCCCAATTTCCATCCTGTTTCCTTGGGGCCCTGTTTTATGTTTCATCATTCTTAGAACAGGAGCACTTCTGTTTCCCAGTCCTTGTTTGGCAGACTGATTTATGTGCAGACATCTGTAGAATATGTCCCACAGCTTTGAGAATTCATCATTAACATTTGACAAACGTATGTCTTGTCCTGTCATTGAAACTTTATTTTTAAAATATTCCTTATGTCATGATGAAACTTGTTAGGTCAATTGACACTAACAAGTACATATCTGAATAGCTTACCCCTCTTATTCTAATGGTATAGCCTGATCCATTTCCCAAATTGAGTTTGTAACATTTCATGTTGGATGGCAATGTCTTTTGATTGATAATGAACTCTTCTCTAGTATGTTATAGTACTCTTAAACCTAAGCTTGAGAATTGTCAGAAATATGTGAGTATCACATGGAAATGGGGAGAAATGAAAAAGATGAGTAATATCCAGTTTTGCTCCAAAAATAGTTTTGTCCTAATAGAAAAGGCAGTTAAAGGAAACAGGTATATATATTCTGTAGTGAACAGAATTGAGTGCTAAATAGAACTATATGTGAAATACAGCATGAGTTTATACAAAAAAAAGTAATTACTTCTTACTAATAGGACCTAGGGAAATTTATCCTAGGCACATGACTTGAGATTAAGAGTGAAAAAAATTATATATAGATAATTACATATTGAGAATTAATGGAGAGACTTTCTCTTCTGAATAAATATCTTGTAAAAATGTGCAGATATGAACATAATGTCAAAATCATATTACAAATTTATCACTTAAGATGTATATATTAAAATGAACCAATTCAGGATTGGTTAAATGCAGAAAAATGGGTCTGGAGAAATGGTTGTTCGTGCTAAGGCAGATATATGGTAATAAAGGCTTTAAGTTGAAGCCGGATATATTTCTTAGAGTGAATTTTTATTTCACAGCAGAAAAGTAGGTCAATAACATCTTTAATCTTCACGACTCATGAATGTAGCAAAAAGTTCAGATTTTGGGCATTAGAACATTCTTCTTTGGTGATCCTAGTAAAAATAGTCTTAAAAAAGATCTCTGAAAAAAAAAAGTAGCCTAAGGAGATAATAGAACAAAAATTATTTTTAAATTAACAAATATAACATATATGTATATATTTCTCCTTTTAAAATTAGGCTTAGATTCTGCTGAGCACTGAAAATGGCTTTCATCTCTAGACATGCATGGCAAGTTTTCTCCTGTTTGTTACTTTCTCAGCTTTCCCCAAGTTCCACCAAATGTACTCTGTCAGTCCTTTCAAGAAACACACTAACATGATTTTGAAGAGCTACTTATTGATTGGACATATTTCAATTAGAAACATTATTGGCAAATTTGTATTCAAGTATGATGCTACCTTAGGGATTCGTAAGTGCTCAAGCTTTTCTCTTTGAAGCCAATGATTTCCATATTTTTTATATTTCTACTGTTTCATGGAAAGCAAAAACATTTAAAAAAGTATCTCTCGTGTGCATTATGAGGTGGTGGAGTGAGTGTTCAAAATGTGTTAGTTTTATTTCTATGGAAGACACAGTGAATTCTACCATTGCTGCCCCTGGTTACACGTGCTTGACTCCAAAATTTCATTCTTTCTAAGCTCACTTTGCAATCTGAAGATGTAAAAGATGTCCTACCTGAACAGAAGAGCCAGTCCTATCCTCACATTCTCCCTTCACTTATGCTTTACTCTCTAAGTAAAGAGATATTTACCTCAGGTTTAATGCATGTAGCTACTCAAGTTGAGTTTTATTATCATGTAAAAACCAGTTAGTCAAATCCCTCAAATGAGCAGACTTTAATTTTCTCTAGGCAGTTTTTTAGGAAGCAAGTGTTTTCATTTGAAATGAAGTCGATCATGGATTCTAACATTGTATGGAAGATGTTGCAGCTCCTAAGAGCCAAGTGGCTTTTCATCTGTTTTGTGGGCCCTTGGGATATCATGTATTTTCTAGAAAATAACTTTACCATGGCACAGGGACTCACTACTTCCACAAATGTTTTAGATTTTGAATAATTATGTTTATATATATATATATATATATATATATATATATATATATATATTTATTTATGTTGATTTGTATGTGCTGGAATACATCAAGGCTTTATTTCCCACTACTTGTGTCATTCCTTACTGAAGCCAATTAAAATGTTTGGCAATTGGCATTGTTCACTTAAATACTGATGAAACAGATTATACTGAGCGGGATATTGTTCACTATTCTCAGACCATTTATAAGAATTCCCTTATGACAGTTGTTCACTCATGACCTATAACATCGACAAAGATTGATAATATTGATGTATTGTACAAGAATATTGAGTCTTCAAAGGGAACATGAGAGTCTTAGACCAAACATTTTGATAGAATGAAATTAGTCTCTCTGGAAACATTTTCATCATTAATTGTTTAGTGTCATCCTTCATGTTTAATTATTCTAAAATTTATTAGGCATCTACCATGTATCAGACAGCAATCTGAACTCCAGGTTAAACAGTGAAAAAGCATACAATTTTTTCCCCACATGCAGCTTATGGAATGCAAACACTCAGAAACTGCTTGCAACTTTAGAAATAAATGCATATTTTCCTTGTAGTTACCATTCACAATTTCCAAACACTTAAAAGGTAGTATCAAAATAATGTAATGTATATTGGACTAGGTAATGCTACTAGTACAGAGACCAAAATGATACCTAATTATAATGAGGAAACATATTATTAGTGATGGTGGCAACTAGTAATATAAAATTGAATAAATTTTTATCAAAATGCAACTTCAAAAACTAAAAGCATATTTGGGAAATTATTTCAATTCTAAATGTATTTTGGAAGTATTCAACTATAAATAGCAATTTGTTATTGAAAATTTTCTTATTCAGTATTAATAGGGACATATGATATGAATAACCAAGCGAATTCAAGCAGGCATAATTAAAGTCCAAAAATAAATTTAATATAGTGAAAATTAAGAGACACATTTGAATAGTTGATACTATCTGAAAAGGAGTGAGGACAAAAGTTCTGCTTCCGTGTACTTTATAATATTGATGCATGGGAGGAAGTTTAATTCATATAAAGACTAATAAGCATATTGTGCGACAAAAATATATTTGTGGAATTCTTGGAAGGTTAAGAAAGCAGCACTGTGAATGTTTTTCCCTATTGGAATAAGCGGTTTCTATTCTGGATCTCTCATGAAGTGGCTGTCCTCTGGAAAAAAATTAAAGATTTGTGGGAATTATTTATCATGTAAAAAACTACATAAGGCATTAAAGTTGGAAGGAAAAAATAGGACAGATAATTTACTTCTAATATTTGTCTTACTTTTGCATGTGTTGCTAAGCATATCACTTAATCTCTTTGCATCCCAGTAAGTTAGCAGGTTGGATAAAAGAAAAAGAAAAACAGGATAAGGGGGGTTTCTGGGGTGGGTTTGACGCACAGTTAGCTACATTACAGAATATGATAGAGAGAGCTCAACAAGAAGTTGGGAATGGAGAAAAGAACTAATGAAGGTGATGGATGAAGGCCAACAGTATCTTAATTAATAATGAACCAGAAATAAGGGATTAGGGTCAAAATGTGGGCCAAGAAAAGTAAGGATTTGAAAAGGAAATAAGTGAGATAATTAGAGATAAAATATAGAGATTTAATAATTGACTATCAGATGGTATGGACTAAGCTCTAAAACCCAAATATTTTGGCAGGGCTGATCATACCAGTACGCTAGGATTGAGGAAATGTCCATCATAATCTTCAGTTGAAAATATTTTGTCTCAAAATATCACAGAATTTGAAATTCCACCATTTAACATTTACTATTTTGACTTCTGAAAGGCTTAGTTCTTCAAATTTCCCTAAATAAAACGTAAGTAAACTAAGGACGACAAGCTCCTGCCGAGGTGAGATCCAAAAGGAAACAGGGAGAAGCATCGTACACTTAAAAAATAAATCCCTTACATGATTCTCAGGCTAACTAGATAGCAGTCTCCTCGTCGCCGCTACCTTGGATTGGATGACTTCCCTGAAGTTACACTTGGTTTCTTCATTTAACCTGCAGTGTTTAACCCTTTGTGTCTTTTGGGCTGCTATCATAGGTTCACTGAAAGTAACAATACTCATCACCCATCTACAAAATTAAAAGGCAACCAAATTCCCAGCTGCCCTCATTTTGTATCTTCCTCTTTCCAGCCATTTGGGATGGTGGTCTAGCATTCCCAGTAACTGAAAAAATTAAGAGGCTAGTTTTCCGCTGGTGAGGCGCCATAGAGAACAAGGCACTCTGATTGAGATGGTTTGGCTCTTTGTCTCCACCCAAATCTCATCTTGAATTGTAATCTCCATGTGTTGAGGGAGGGACCTGGTGGGAGGATTACGGGGCAGTTTCCCCCATGCTGTTCTCCTGACAGTGAGGGAGTTTACAGGAGATCTAATGGTTTGAAAGTGGCAGTTTCGCCTGAGCTTGCTTTGTCTCCTGCTGCCTTGAGGAGAAGGTGCCAGCTTCCCCTTCGCCTTCTGCCATGATCGTGAGTGTCCTGAGGCCTCCCCGGACATGTGGAACTGTGAGTCAATTAAACCTCTTGCCTTCATAAATTACCCACTCTCCAGCAGTTCTTTATATCAGTGTGAGAACAGACTAAGACACTGATGATGATTATGACAACACAGAATGTATTGGTTTCATTTTACCATTTCTGTTGAACTATTAAGACTTCTGGAGAACTGAAAGTCTGCCATTCAAAACGTATGATAATTAATTGGCCATCCCTAGAATTTGTTCAAAGGTACATCCAGGTTTTGTGAGGCCTATAACTTACACAATCTGGGCAATAATCTTTTAAAAATGCATATAACGTTAGCGACACTAAATTAGGTGCAAGTCCCTGGAAGGGGTTTGTGCCATTGAAAGGCCATGAAGCTTAATCTTCATTAACTTCAATGGTAAGTTCCCCTCTATACATGATATAATTGGTCCTCACTTATCAGTGAGCAAGGAAGGTATGGTAAAATCTGCAACTGGCTGGACTTCAAGCAGCAAAAGAAGTCTAAGTTTGGCTCTGCTGTGGGGCTCACAGATTGCTTTCACAGACTCTGAGGCTGAGGCTGTTACCACTAAAATATCATCTAAAGAACAGATGAGGTCTAGAGAGCAGCAAATCTCAACTCTTTACTTTTTAATTTGACACTACCCAAAGTCTTTGCATTGTAGTGTCTTTTATTTTTAAAGGTTCACTCTTACTGGCATAAAACACAGGCTCCATCTGCTTTCCAGTGGTTCAAAAATGGAAAACTTTTTGTGTCTGCATCTATTCTTACACTAAATATTTTAAGCAGGTCCTTGTATCCCACTATATCATTTGTCCAACTATTAATTATTTAAGTATCTGTTTCATGTTAAATTGTTAATCCCAAAGAAGTATGTTGAAATCATAACCCCTAGAACCTCATACGTGACCTGATTTGGAAATAGGTTGTTGCAGATATCATTAGTTTAGTTAAGATTAGGTCATACTTGAATAAGGTGGGTCCTTAATCCACTATGCCTGCTGACCTTGTGAGAAAAGGAGAACATTGACACAGGCACATAAGCAGAGAATGCCATATGACAGCAGAGATTAGACAGCTGCAGCTACAAACCAAGGAATACCCAGAGTGCCAACAAACCACCAGGAGATTAGAAAGAGGCAAGGAAGGATCTTCTGCTACAGGTTTCGGAGGGAGTATGGCTCTCCCAACATTTTGATGTCAGACTTCAAGCCTCCAGATCTGTGACAGAATACATTTCTGTTGTTTTAATCCACTCAGGTTATAGAACATTTGATGGTAGCCTCTGGAAACTAATATGGCATCTAATCTCAGTGATGGAAGCTCAGTGCTGGGCATTTAGCCAAGAATGTGATGGTATACACCCTGTGCTCATGTCGTTAATCTATTGAGAAACATTATCTCTACCTATCTGTCTATTTTCTATCTATCTCTATCCATCTATCTAATAAATGCAATAAGAGAGGAAATAATTCTTCAGATTCTAGTTTATTTCTCTCTGACATGTGGAAAATATATCAAACATGCATTTCTTACTCTGATTATTAAAAAAGATAATGTACATATGGAACCTTCTTGGAAGCTAGAAAGAATACCAAATAATGGTTGTAAGACAGTGCAGTGGCATTGAATGACTGAGTTAAGCCCGATGCTTTTGATTGCAAATGATAGCAATTTAGCCAATATTTATTTAAAGTAAAAAGAAAACAAAAGAAAGCCAGGAAATGTAACCAGAGGCTCCATGAAGGGCAGCTGGCTCAGAAAAGTCATTTGTGGGCAGTTGAGGAAAACATATGAACATGTAACACACCAGTAGAATTATATAACTAACAGAAGTATATTTTGCCTGATAGTCAAAAGAATGTTGCTCAGAAAAACAATATTCATTAAAGGCATATCACTCGGGGCTCTCCACTTACCCTTGAATCAAGGCTGTCCCACTTATTAGATCTTCTGCAAGTTAGTACTGTGAACCTCAGCCATTTCCAAGCTGAAATAGAAATCGCTATCCTGAAGAGTTTTTGGAAAATATCTATAAAACATATTTCTTCACCAGAGTAAGTAATCCAATTGGTATGCTTTATCATGGCAAACAGAAAATTTCCAAATAGCACCTCTTTCCTGTGTTCACTTCCTAATTAGAGTAGCGGAATTAGAGTATCTGATGGAATTAAGGTTGCTAACCAGCTGACCCAAAAATAAAAAATAGGGAGATTATTCTGGGTTATTCAGCTGGCCCCCATATAATCATGAGAAAAAGGGAAGTGGAAGAATCTGTCAGAGTGGTTTGATGTAAGAAAAACGTGACTAGGCTTTGAAGATTGTGAAAGGACAGACCAAGAAATGAAAGAAGCAGGAAAAAGCAAGAAAACAGATTCTCAACTGGAGTCTCAGGAAATGCATTCCAGCTGAGATGTGCCTTGAGCTGAGTGAGACCAGTTTTTAACTTCTGACTTCTAGAACTGTAAGATAATAAATGTGAGCTCTTTTCAGCCACTATGTTTGTGGTAATTTGTTGTAGCAGCAATTGGAAACTAATGTATTTATTTTAATCTTACTAAGAAATATAGAACACTTACTAGGCTGAGCAAAGTAAGATACTATAGTAATGAAGAGCAAATACATGATAATAAATTCACGAAACTTACATAAAATCTAAGGAAAATGTGGGCATTGCAATACACTGTGAGTAAGCACTAGACAAAGATAAAACATTTTCCTAATTGGCACATTAAACTTATGAAGAGGTCCTGGAGGGGTATTGGTGCTGGGGAGTTTCATGCATCTGAGATTGTATGATTTTTCTTACCTTGAGAAAAGAATAAGTAAGGAAAATTGGGGGGAAATAGAGAAACTGAAAGGAGTTCAGGTTGAATAGAGTTTAAATTCAAAGAGTAAAAAAATGACAAGAGATTAAGTCAGATAGGAAAGCACTATACTAAAGTATGCTGTACTGCATACATATTTGACCCTATTTCCTCCTTTCCTTGCCCATCTTATCTTTTTTATATGCTATACTGTATGATACGATCATACCATGCCATATCACACCATGCTAGCAGCTTTAGAATACTGCAGAAAAGCTTTAGAATACTTTTGTGAGTCTTGGAACTTATAAAACTCTCGAATCTAATAACAAATAACTATTGAGTCTTATAAAAAATAAATTTAATTCTAATAATGAGTTAATCATTTGTGTTACCATGGGTAAATCGGGTAACTTCTAGAAACCATTTTTCTTTAAGTGATAAAAGAGATAAAAAACAAAATTCTTTCCTCATGGTTTGTTTTGAAGACTAAATGAAATAACACACTTTCTAGTGCATAGTAATGCATAAATGTCACTATCATAATATAAATAGCAATTATTATCATGTTACTGCAATTACTATTATTATGACTATTGTTGGTATCAACTCAGAAAAGATTTTGAAAACCGTTTTTAGAAGCTTGAGTTCTAACTTCAATGCAAAAAGGAACCAAAGAGGATTTTCCATGGAAAGAAAATGATCTGATTTACATTCTACAATAATCACTTCGGAAGTAACTTAGAGGAAACAAGAACACTGACCTATTCTCCCTCCCACTATACACTTAAACCACAGTGAATGAATAAAAGGTATAAGCCCCACAGATGAAAAACACGGGAGAAAACACCTTAAGAAAAATGTAATTTTGGAAAACAGTAAAACCAATGCTTGAGTAGGAACTGATTTATCAAGGCAAAGTAAGTTGAAACCCAAATGTCTGTAATAAGGAAAATAAGCAAGTCAGCCTGCATGCACCTTTGAGATGCTAGGAACACTGAGAAAATGTGTTTCTCTACAACCATGTGTTCAGGGAGGAGCTGAAGTGAAGAGAAGTTTCTACTCTTTCATCCACCACTGCTCTTCCCAAGTCCACCACAACAAAAAGATGAGAGCCCCAAATTTTCTGGAAAAGTGGAAATAAGACCCAGCTGAGCTGGGAATGGGACACTGTAGTGTAGAAGGAGATTTGACTTACCACTGCACATGGAAAGGGAAGCCTCTTTCTCTGCTGGACATCTAGAATTTGGGCAGCCAAGCTAATTCTGTTCTGGTATGTGATTGGAGCATTTCTGGCAACTTTCTAATTAGGGAGAAAACAACCCAACAAATATATTTGATGGTATTTTGTGCCCTTTGAAGAACCTGCAAATTCTGCCATTATTACCTTATTGTGGGGCTAACACATGAATGCCTTATAACTAATTACTTCTTACTGTTCTTTGTTTTTTCTCATTAGAATCTTGACTCTTTACGTTTTATATATATATATATATATATATATATATATATATATATATATATACACGCCCCTGAATTACTTTGTTTCTTAATGTTTCCCTAATTCTTAGAATAATGCCTGATCCTATGTATTAGGGTTCTCTAGATGGACAGAACTAATAGGATATATATATGAAAGGATTTAGAAATAAATGACTTATCCAGATTGCATAGGTGCCTGTGGATAGCTCCAGAAATTGATTAAAAATACTATACTTTCAAGTAGCCAACTTGATGATTATTCATGTTCTTTGCTAAGACAAGGTAGATAAATGGCATCCTAAATGGGTGTGATCTAGTGTTAAATAATGTGTTTCCTTGTTTATTTTTCTGTCTGCGTATTTTTTGGTATGATGTTTTGTTTTAATAATAGAAGAAAACTGAACATGTTCTAATGTCAAATCAGTGAATCAACAGAGAAAGAATGTGAATGTACCAAGAGAGTATCCATCACAAATGATTATATCATCATTAACACAATGTCTGTCTATGTTTTTATCATTCATATGTATTGTTACAATTATGAAGGGGATTTCATGACTAATATGAAAAGAGAATAAAATTTTTGAAGGCCCTAAATTGACATGTTTACTTATACTTTTTAAATTTATCTTGTTTACATATACAGAACAATCAGCACATTTTAAGTAATTTGCCAATTTTTAATTGGAAATCAAATATAATTAAAAATGAATAATTTGAAATTTGGATAGCTTGATTGTAATTGTAGAAGTTATACATACAACATAAATATTCTATTATTAAATATTATCTAGTAACTAATATTCAGTAGAGACTATTGCAAACTTAATAAAACCAATACTAAATGTGGCAATGAACTAAATTATTAATATATCTATCTGGTAGAACATTTTAAAAAATTAATCAGCTGGGCACGGTGACTCACGCCTGTAATCCTGTAATCCCAGTACTTCGGGAGGCAGAGGCGGATGGATCATGAAGTCAGGAGATCCAGACCATCCTGACTAACATGGTGAAACCCCATCTCTACTAAACATACAAAAAATTAGGTAGGCGTAGTGGCATGCTACTGTAGTCCAAGCTACTCGGGGGGCTGAGGAGGTGGAGGTTGCAGTGAGATGAGATTGTGTCACACTGCACTCCAGCATGGGTGACAGAGCCAGATTTTGTCTCAAAACAAAAAATTAAAAATCTATTGACTTGAACATGAAAATGCAGATGCATTTTTTTTCTGTTATCAACTCACACTTGATTTTTTTTGTTTAGTAATTGAATAGGGCTAAAAATGGAGGGTGCTCCTTCTTTACGTTAAATCAATGAACATCCTTCTTAAGTCATGTGGATTGATTAACACTCTAGATTGGAGATCCCAATTAGATATGTAGTTTAAAAATGATTCATTTTCAAAGATGCATAAGTAAGTTTAATACATTGACTTTCAGTTTGAACAAATTGCAATACTTAATTACCAGCATAACATCTGCATTACCATGTATATATTTTACCTTATCTCTCCACTATTTACTCAAGAAAATGACACCTAATTTAAGAAGGGAAAAATGGGCTATTATTTAAGATTGAAGTGAAAGTTAGTCAATCACACTCTTGCCTTATTTAACTATTTTATTTAATTCACAATCTTGGGTCTTACCAGAAACTGATGAGCTAATTTGTTTGCTTCTGAGCTCATCATTGGAATTCCATTAAGTTAAATGGCTTTGCAAAGGAAAATCTATAAAGGAACAGCAAATCTACTGGACATGATAATGAAAGGGACTCTGAAAATAATGTTTTACATGAAAGCTACTATAAAACAGTTCAATATTGGATCAATTAAGATGGAGAAAATAATTCAGTTGGGATAATTGTGTTTTACTGAATGTTTAAATGTTTGTTAAATGAAATAGTAAGTTCTGATTTTTCAGATATAAAATAATAAAGTTAATTATCATTAGTCCACTTTGTAAATCAATGAGAGTATTTACCCTAGAAGACTGTGATAGCCAGGTTAATAAGCTAAATATTGATAATGTGTAGTTTAACATTTCTCTGTCACTTCATACATACTCTTTATGTTGCTATGTTTCCTAATTAGGTTCAATTTTGCTCCAGTTAACTCTTGTTACAGGCTTTTGTCTACTCAAATTAAAAGTGAGTTTTGAGGACTACTTTTCTAGCTATGCTGGTGTAACAAATTCTGTGTTTACCTTCTTATCTTAAACAATTAGAAAGTGATAAATTTTATGAATTAATACAGTTTAAGCATGAGACACCAGGCAGTGCGTGTCTGAGATACCCACGAAAAGATAAAACAGGTGAGATAAACTTTTTAATCATTCAAGGTTATTTCAAAAACACCCATTCCAAATCATGGATCAAGGAGCAGAATCTAAACCAAAGACAATTTTCTTGCTGAGTCGAGGTAACAGGGTATAGAACTTAGAGAATCTGGAGAAGTTAGAAGTTCCCAAACAGAGTTTTTAAGAATAGATAACTACTCAGAAAAATGGTCTTAGAATCTGCCAAGGAAGCCCCTTAAGTCTTTACTAAATAATGAGAGCTATATGCATAAACTGAAAAATCTGAATGGTTGAACGAAGTATGCCCGCCAAACCCTGAACTGGGTATCTCCGAGAGCTCACATAGATATGGGAACTGTTCAGATTTCTAACAAGACCCTCAAAGATCCCTCAGAGTATTCGAGAAGTCCTCAGAAAAAAACAGTCTTAGTAGTGGAGACAACCTCTATCTTACTAAAGAAAACTAGGCTTGCACTAATGAAGTTCAAAAACAAGATATAAAAGGTTTTAGCTGAACTACTGGTAACAATGACCACAAAAAATCCATATACTCAACAATGGAAAATACACAATTCTCGAGATGTAATAAAAATTCCTAGGTGTAAAGCATACATGTCAAGAAAAAATGACATTTATAACAGTAGCTAAAAATTAAATATTTAGGAATAAATTTAACCATGGAAAACTACAAAACATTGATAAAATATATTGAACAATACACTAATAAATAAAAAGATATCCCATATTCATGAATTGGGAGAATCAATATTGTTAAAATGTAAACGCTACCCAAAGCAGTATACAGATCAATGCAATTCCTAGCAAAATTACAATGGCATTCTTTATAGAAAAAGAAAAATAAATCCTAACCTTTGTATGAAACAAGAAGAGACAGAATAAAGCAATCTTGAGCAATAAGAGCAAAACTAGAGGCATCACAATATTTGATTTCAAAATATACTACAAAGCTATAGTAATAAAAGCTACTGTAACAAAGTAGTAAAAGCAGCAAGGTAACAAACACATAGACTGATTGAACAGAATAAAGAGCCCAGAAATAAATCTATGCATCTACAGTCAGTTGATTTTTGACAAAGTTGTCAAGAGCACACTTTGGGAAAGAATAGTCTCTTCAATAAATGGTATTGAGACAAATCATTATCTAAATACAAAAGAATAAAATTAGATTCCTTGCTCACACCATGCACAAAAATCAACTTGAAATGAATTAAACACTTAAATATAAGACCTGTAAATGTAAAACTACTAGAAAAAAGCATATAGGAAATCTCTATTACATTTGTGTGTGCAATGATTTTTTTTAAAAATATAAGCTTAAAAGCACAGGCAGCAAAGGCAAAGATAGACAAATTTAATTACATTAAACTTAAAAGCTTCTGCATAGCAAAGGAAACAGCAGAATAAAAGGACAACCTATGGAATTGAAGAAAATATTTGCAAACAGTACATCTAGGGCTGAATATCCAAAGTATATAAGATAAACAACTTGATGGAAAGAAACCAAATGACCTGATTAAAATACGGGCAAAGGATAGAATAGGCATTACTCTAAAGATAGCATACAGATGGCCAACAGGTATATGAAAAAATGCTCAGCATCACTAATCATCAGGAAATGCAAATTAAAACCAGAGATACCTGTTAGAATGGCTACTATCTAAACAAAGAAAGATAACAAGTGTTGGTGAGGATATGGAGAAAAGGTTATCTTTGTGTACTGTTGGTGGGATTGTGAATTAGTGTAGCCATTTTGGAAAACAGTACGAAGGTTCCCCCAAAAATCAAAAATAAAACTACAATATAATTGGCAATCTCACTACTATGCATATATTCAAAGGAAATAAAATCAATTATATTGATGAGATACCTTCACTCCTGTGTTTATTGTAGCATTATTTATAATAGTGAAGATATGGAATCAATCCATGTGTCCTTCAATGGATGAATGAAGAAAGTGTAATTACATCCCCCCTACCACACATGCACATAACTGAAATGTTATTCAGACTTCAAGGAAATTTTGTCATTTGTGAAAATGAACCTGGATGACATGTTAACAAAATAAGACCCACACAGAAAGAACAATGCTGTACGATCTCACATGTGGAATCTAAAAAAGTCGAACTCATAGAAGTAGAGAGTAGAATGATTGGTTATAGGAGCTAAGGGCAGGGGAGGACATCGAGATGTTAGTCAAAGGATACAAAATTTCAGTTAGAAAGAACAAGTTCAAGAGATCTTTTGTATAATATGGACACTATAGTTAATAATAACATATTATATTCTTGAAAATTGCCAAGAGAGTAGATTTTAAACATTTTACCGCAAAAAAAGAAAAATATGTGAAGGAATGCATATGTTAATTAGCTTGACAGCTATTTCACAGTGTGTGCATATTTCAAAACAACATATACATGATAAGAATATACATTTATCGTCAGTTAAAATAAAAAAGAATATGCTAAGATAAAGAATAATATTGAAGTATAAAGAATATATATTTTTCAATACCTAATAGATTTTAAGGTAGATTAGAAATAGTTTAATAAAGCTTTTACAAATTAAAGAACTAAAAATTACCTAAAATATGAATTTAATATTATTAAAATTTAAAATATTTAAATATAGAATTGAAGTCATTAAAATATAGGTTTGTGGTTGAAATTATTAAATAACAAATTAAAAGACTTAAGAGAAAGAGTTAACATGTGTCAGCACTTGTGGTATATTGCATATGAATTGTAGTTCAAATAAATGCATTACTCTTGGTAACTCTCATCTGTCTCTTACAATGTCCATTTTTTTTACCTATAGTAAGCCTTCAGAATGCATTAATATTTGTACAGTCTGTAAACATAAAAACATGTTAAATAAATCAACTCATGAGTAAAGAATATTTACTTGATTCTCATTTCTTTGTTTTTATTTTTGTTGTATCTGTTTAGTTTAGTCTTAGAATGGAGAGAGGACATAAGGGTGAAACAAGCTCTTCAAAATAATGTCACTGTTTCAAAAATGATAGAAATTATGAATCTTCCTATAAATAAGCACCACAACAATCCACCAGAATAGTTAAAAAAATACCTATCTAGCAGAACATAATGAAAATAGAGTATTCCAAAGTAAAAGAGAAACATACTAAAAACAGTAAGAGAGAAAAGAGAGATGACTTACTGATATGCTTTGGTTCTGTGTCTCCACTCAAATCTCTTCTTGAATCGTAATCCCCATAATTCACATGTATTGAGAGAGGGATCTGGTGAGTAGTGATTGGATCATGGGGGTGGGGTTCCCCTCATGCTGTTCTCTTGCTAGTGAGTGGTTGTCATGAGATCTAATGGTTTTATAAGTATCTGACAGTTCCTCTTACACATGCTTTCTCTTGCCTCCCACCATGTAAAACACACCTGCTTTTCCTTCTACCATGGTTGTTAGTTTCCTGAGGTTTCCTCAGCCATGCAAAACTGTGAGTCAGTTATATCTCTTTTCTTACCCAGTCTCAGAAGTTCTTTATAGCAGTGTGAAAACGGACTAACAGTTACAAAGAACAATTGCTAGATATGCAGCTGATTTCTAAGCAACCATAATGAAAGTCATAAGACAATCAGATAATATTTTTTTAATGTTTAAAATGTGTAGCTTGGCTTAGGATTCTGTCAACAACAAAATAATATTTTTAAAGTGGTGGGTAATTAATAGACATGCTTACTCAAACATGAATTTGGAACATTGTTTTTAAATGACTGATGTTCTCACTTGGACACAATAAATAGTTCCCTCTTCAGTACTCCCATGTATCATAACTATTATCACAACTATTATCAATGCAAATCATAGTTTTAAAATTTTTGTTTACAACACTCTACACTGAGCTTTGTGATATAAGTACCATTCAATAATATCATTTTTCCCTATCCCATTCAATTGTGGTGTAGAACCAGGATATTAAAAGGTCCCCCCTTTTCTCCCATATTCCAAATAAAGCAGATTTGATGCCTTATTTCTCCTGATAGTTACCCCTCAAACTTCAGATAACACCAATTTGAACTCTGATAGGAAACACATGTATCTACTTTGCCTGAGACACTGTGCTTACAAGCTATTTAGTCTGTAGTCTATATTCACTAGTTATTTAGTGAGCAAAAAGCAGCATATCAGGTACTAGGAATACAAATATAACAATGCATTTTAATTAAAGGAGAAGTCTGAAAGGTATAAAATCAACACTGAAAGCCTAAAAATAGTAGATTTTATTGTGGTCACCTGCAGCCTTATGCCACTGGATTTTTTTTTTTTCCACATGATCATGTACTGAAAAATCCAGTGTAGAACCCACTGGCTCTCATCCTTTGGATCACACTAGAGTAAAAATGTCTTTATATTCTGTATCTGAAAGAAATTACAAATGGCAATCAGACAGAGTAAAACGGCTAGCTGTAAGTACTCCAAGTCATGCAAATCTTTTGCAAAGAATAGATAAACACTATTTTCCTTAGCTATCACCTCGAGACAGAGGCAACAGCATTCATGAATTAACAGTATTTGAGAATGTATCATATTTCCAAGTTTGTGTAACTGAAAAGTACATTAATCAATTATATTTGGCTATAACAAACAAATTGTAACTTGTCATTTATCTTGATGATTGAATTAGGAGACTGGAATTAAAGGAGAATCGTATTTAATTTCAAAATCCAATCAGAGATGAAGAATAATTCTTTGTTTCCAAAAACCTACTCACACACATGCAAAATTGTACATGTGAAACATGCTTACATGCGATTATCTTTTCAGTAAATGGACATTTGTTTTGTGTGTTTGGGCAGGTGTACATATTTATGTATATGTGTTTATGTGTGTGCATATACATAGATGCAGTTGTAGGCTAAATACTTTGAGTGGGTAATAAATAGGCATGCTCACTCAAACACGAATTTGGGACATTGTTTTTAAATGATTGATCCTATCACTTGGACACAATAAATAATTCCCTCTTCAATGCACCCATATATCATAACTATTATCACAACTATTATCAAGGCAAATCAGTTTTTAAATTTTTGTTTACAACACTCTACACTGAGCAGTTATCACAATTCTATGATTCTTTTTGTTTTGTTGGTTCTTTGTTTTTTAGTAAGGGAGTAACTCAATCAAATAACATTTCTTGAAGAACTGTAGCAGTAGGCCAGACAACCAAATTCTGTTTGAGTATGGCTTGGTCATCTTCAGAACTCTTTATCTTACATTGCTAAGTTGTTTTGCTCTTTTGACATTACAAATGATCCTTGTTTCAAAGAAATGTATTATTCTTGGTAACTCCAGCTTCCCTATTCAAATCTCTAATTCTTTACATATAGTAGACCTGCAAAAATGTAACTACATGCATAGTACATAAACATAAAAGCATACATGAAATAAATGAACCCATATGTTAAAAATAGATATCTTTTTGTTTACTTATTTATATTTTTTGTTTCATTTTTAGTTCTTTATTTATAGTTATTTTTATTGTAGTAATTATAAGTACTTTATTTTTCTCTCATTACATTGTATTTAGCACAATCCCTACATATATAATTGAACAATTACTACATTTATATAATCATACCTCCTTCTTAAGATAGAAGCCTGACTTGCTTCGTCAATCTGGAGAACCAGGTGTGGTGCTTTTTATTATACAAGGTTTGGTCTTCAAAATGTCAAAAAAACAAAACTGATGTATGCTAAATCTGTGATTAAACCCATTTCCTCTTAATTTTACTATATTTGCATATTACTAATATTTACTATATTACATATGTTCAATGTGCAAAAGTTTGAAGTCCAGCATTTATTTTTCCATTTACAGTAGCATGAATTATAAAAAGAGGTATGATTTCCAGTTTCTAAAATCTTGTGACATATTCACCTCTGTTATTTACTTGTCTTTGGTTCTACTTAAACTTCGTTCAAATGTCTATCTTGGTGATAACAAATTAACAAGAACTTAATCCTGTATTACAAATGAAGATGGACAAGAGAAATTCAAGAGTATATCCTCACCTGCATATCATTATTAGTAGTATTTCATTTATATAATAAATATGGGCAAATTGATTTATTGTAGCTTTCTTATTTTGATAAGGAAACACATTTATGCCTACTCTGAAAAATAAGACTTTCACAGCAATTCTTTCTCTGTGTAACAGTCACACGATACATTTTTCTCCTCTTTATAACATAACATTTGGTTGAGAGATCAGCCATCAAGACTGAGATGACAAATTGATTGATGATGATCAAAGCAGAGCAGAATCACACTTGCTCTTTGTGGTTGCTTGGCCACTTCTTTGCTAATATCAGCCAAGTTTAGCAGTGTCAGAAAAATCAGCAAATAGAATTTGAGGCAAAAGCAATGAAAGGAAAGATGGATAAAGAATGTAACATATTTGCCCTGGCACTTTTGGGACAATAACTATCTTGGCAAATTTATCCATGCTCAATCACCATGACACAGAGAGAAGAGTGGAATCTCTGCACCAGGTGCTAACTCGAATTCAAATTTGGGAAGATGTGACCTGGAAGAGCAATACAACTTGTGAAATCTATAACTTAGCAGTAATATGTGGACAGCAAGATGTAATGTACAATAGGTGAGAATAGGTTGTCAATCCCTAGAACCTTGAGGGAAGTTACAAGGGAAAAGAAAGACAAGAATATTTACTATTAGTTTACTTTTGCTCAGGTTCCATGTGAACTCTTCTTGCCAAAAAAGGTTTTCGTAAAAATTATTCTGTTTCACATGAACTGACTCAATTCTAAAGCTAAACATTTATTTATCTGATTAGCATGCCAAAAATTATTTTTAATTTTAGGATAAATACTATCAATCTTCACAAATAAGGTAGAAATCACATTTATTGTGTATAGTAAGAATACAAATTGTTTTCTGAAATAGGAGTTTTACTGTGTTGTTTTATTTATTTTCTTTAGTTATTTTAGTAATTTTTCTGAAATTAAAAAATGGGTTAAACTAGAATATTTTAAAAAATAATTTGAAATTAGTAACTCTAATTTTAAAAATTTTGCAGCAATAATATTGAAACCATTATTTAGTAATTTAGCTACTCTCCTAAGGCTCTTTTAGAAACTAACATTATTTATAATTGATAGTTGCCTATTTGTAAAGACAGGTTTTTTTTATTGTACCAAATAAGTAGATAATTGTAAATTGCAAAATTTACTTTAAGTGTGAAATAGTGTTTTCTAAACAAAAATTTAGTCAATATAATTGCCACCTTTAAC
>PVKP010008696.1:0-38533 GCA_004027715.1 Plecturocebus donacophilus | reverse complement strand
GGGATTACAGGCAGGTGCCACCATTCTTGGCTAATTTTTTGTATTTTTAGTAGAGACAGGGTTTCACCATATTGGTCAGGCTGGTCCCAAACTCCTGACCTCAGGTGATCCACCCTCCTCGGCTTCCCAAAATGCTGGAATTAACAGGGTGAACCACTGAGCCTGGCCCCTGTAATTTAATTCTAAATACACACAGACACACACACATGCACACAGACTTTCCAGTTAAGCACCCACAAGAAGGAAATAAAACCAACTGTAATCCATCCACACAAATATTGACACTCTTAGCACACTAACTTAAATGTTACAGTCGGATAGATGACTACCTAGCTAATGATATGAATTTGGCTTTTAAAAAATTGAAATGTATTGTACTGCATATGATATATAAAACCAGATATTTCTTCTAATATTTTGAATATTTCATAAGTTAAGTATTATGCTACATTAAGATATGTATACATAATTTTATATGAGTATATTAGTCTGTAAACATATTTTAATCATTTATGGTTTTAAAGTTATTGATGTCATCAATGATTTTCACTATATTAAAAATAAATGATGTGATTCTTGTTTTTAAAAATTTATATTTATTAAAATTAGTTATATGGAAAAGTATTCCCAGAAGACATTTCTTTTGCTAACAGAAGGTTTATGAAACTTTAACATTTTGAGACTGCTAAACCTCTCTTCAAAAATATTTTGCTAATATTTACATTTTTATATATGGTATATGAGAACTCAAATATCTCCCATTATTGTCAATTCTGATTATATAATTTTAAAACAAAAATACAACAGACCTATTTTGCTTGTTTTAACATCTGAAGAAAATATCTGAATGTTGTTTTGATTTGTATTTCCTTGGCACTATTAGCATTCAGTATTTTTTTTTTTTTTGATTGAAAGATTCTTTTTTTTTTTGAGACGGAGTCTCACCCCATCACCTAGACTGGAATGCAATGACATAATCTCTGCTTACTGCAACCTCTGCCTTCCGGGTTTAAGTAATTCTCCTGCCTCAGCCTCCCAAGTAGCTGAGATTACAGGCGTACACCACCACGCCTAGCTAATTTTTTGTATATTTAATAGAGACAGGCTTTCACCATGTTTATAGGCTGGTCTTGAACTCCTGACCTCGTGATCCACCCGCCTCGACCTCCCAAAGTCCTGGGATTACAGGCGTGAACCACCGAGCCAGCCTATGTGTATCATGTTTAATGAAGATTAAGTGCTATAATTGGAGCTTAGTTAAGACAATGAAAGATGTCCGGTATATTTTGAATGTGGGAGGGCCTTTTCATTTTCAGAAGATAGAGGTTAAAGGAATTTGTCATGTGTAATAGAAATGTCGAAGGTTGGGCCCAGGTGATGATTAAATAATACAGTCCTGAATCTGCTATGCTTTGTTTTGCTTATTTTTTTCAGTTTTTTAAGGGGGATATGTGGGGGAGAAAGAGGTCTCATTTTGTCCCTCCAGGCTGGCCTCAAACCCCTGGTTTCAAGTGCCTCTGGAGCAGGTGGAACGACAGGCATGCACCACCGAGCTAGGGGTGTTTTGTTTCCTAAGGAGGATATTTCTAGTGATGACAAAGACCATCTACAGCCCGGCACAACATTCATCCCATCTCTCACCAGTTTTGTAGAATTATATTTTTCCCAACCCACCCACTTCCAGACCAAGTGGCAGCATCCCTTCTAATACCTCTCCCCCTCCACACATGGTGGTACAACATGTATTTCAAATATGGGATGAATCTAACCGGACTTAAGTCCATTTGTATATGTGCCATGGGTCACATACCAATCATTGAAGCAATCACTGTGGACTGAAGAAGGAGGGGTGGATCCTTAGTGAATGGCAATGTGCTATCTCCTATAACATCATTTTTCATAAAATTGTAGTTTTTACTATACTGAAAATACGAAAGTAAAATATAAGCTACATGCACACACACATACACACACACACACACACACACACACACACAGGCATTCTCCCAAATATGTTTTGTTAAAAATAACAGGAGAATGAATGAATGTTTTACCACTAATATTTCACAAATAGTAAAAATGTCAAGGGAAACATATTGACTGATGTGTAAAATAATAGCTGTCTGCAATACAGACAAATCTAATAAAATTATGTGTATATTTTATATGAAACAATACGAGACTAAGTTACAACTTGACCTGTAAACATACATTTCAGTTCTAAGGAACACACCATGTTAATGTCCAAAACTCACATGATAAAATCAAGCTTTAGACTAATTCATTTTTTTAATTGGTGTAACTACTGTACTATTTAGAAAATCAGTATCAAATAAATTACCTTTGATTATTAGTTCAGCATTCACATATTGCTTTTGTCATTTGGAGTTACAATATTTAAGACCTACACTTAACTTTGCTTTCATCGTATGCCTTGTTATCTATTATCTCTAAATAAAATCTCCATTCCATGAAAATAGAAGACTTTAAAAATAATACGATTTGGGGTTATCTTGTTACCAAAATTTTAAAATATTTACACCAGCAAATGCTTTTAAATATTAAAAAAGAAAAGTTTATGATTCACTTTAGGCAAATTACTACAATAATATGCGAAATCTTGATACCGGCTAAGAATGTTTCAAAATCAAAAAGGACACTATTCCTCATTATGACCATACACTCGAGCAATAAATAAAAACATATTCATACCTATTCCATTTATTGAGAATAATGAACAAAAGACTCTTTAATAATAACAGAGATAATACAGAGATAACTGACAATGAAGTAATAAATTGGCATCAAACTTATCATCATAAAATAGATGTCACAAGAAGATAGAATTCTATATATACCTGTTAAAATTTATAATGAAAAATATAGGAATTTTTAGAGAAAGACTGGGAATTTGTTATTTTCAGACCTTCATTGAGAAAATTGCATAAGTATTTTGTTCTTTTGGAAGAAAGAAATAGAATAACAGAAACCAAAATAGTCTGATAATAGGTAAAATATATTGGTAATTTAAGTATGTACTTTAAAAATGCAAAACATTGCTTGGGTTAAATAATAAATTATAAAAAAATATAATTTCTATTAAAACATGAAAAGTAAGACAGGGTAGTGGTATAATCATTGCTTAAAACATTTTCAGGTAGTTTTTCGCTGAAAGAATAGATATATGAAATAAATTTAGACATAGAAAAACATTTTTATAGTTATATCAGAGAAAAAAGGAGACGAAAACTGATTCTCCGTATTATTTTATTTAATGTATACATACATACATGTGTATGAAGAAGATAATATAATCATTCCAGTTTGGTTGGTGGGCACCTGTTTTCATTTAAACAATCTCTCTACTCTTTCTGTATACTCATTAAAATATAGTTTTGAGATATTTTCAAATAAAAATAAAGTATCAAAAACAGTGAATATTACCAGAGTTCCATTTTTATAATACTTATCTTTATGTATTTCAGGTTTTAAGTTTGTATATTTCTTGTTTCTGTACTTCTCATGTTTTTATATCTCTTGTTTGTTCACAAGGAGTGTTTGTGGTGCCTTTGCAATATGTATATTTGCCTCAAACAATTAAAACAATTAAAAATTAAAAGACAATATGATTTTATAAACTATTATGCTACATGTTATAACATTCCACACAGTTCATGACTACCTTTCTATAATACTTCTTTTTATAATTCAACTTTGTTTTTTCTCTGATAAAATAATAACCTACCAAATAGCAATTAAAGGATGGAGCAGAATCAGTGCAGTCAGGTTACAGAGTACATTTGCAGTCCTAGTGGTATGGTCCTCAGTCTGTGGAATCCTGATCACAGCAGGCTTTTCATTAGCAAAGGGCTTTTCCAGAAGGCTGTGTTAGTACATGAGTGGCCTCTTTTTCCTTGCTATTCAATTAATCCAAATTTCACCACTGGAAGTATAAACCTATAGAGAAATTTTATGATTAAGACTTATAAAATCATCGTCAAAGCATTAGGAGCCAAGACATCTGTACTTACCCTAGAATTTAATTGAATTGTTATCAGTGAGCTAAAAAATAGTGTTTTTAATTTTCACTTTAATGTGCAATTATGCCCCAACATATATAGAAAGTTACCTGACATGAGTTACTAATGTGTTAATTATTGCAACCTTCTCTACATAAAACACATAACAGTTTTTTGAAATGTATATTGTGGAAGAATAAGATATCTATTTATACAAGGGTGTGAAAAGTATTAAAACAATATCAGGTAAATAAATGTGAAACCGTACATATAATTATTTGATTTTGGTATTCATTTGCTTTTCCAAAGTTTTTGTGTATTAGCTTTAAAAAAATATGTATTCTGTCATTTTGAAAAGGTCATTTTCTTAGTTGGTTATGGACAGGTGTCTTCATTATTGCAAAATCTGTGAGTTGAGGAATAATTAAGGCAACAGCTGTACTTGAGACATGATGGGGAAGACATAGTAGCACTTGTTTTCCAAATAATTTGTCTTAGGAGAATGCCCATTGATAACAATGCATGAGATACATTATATACTTTAGACCACCACACTTATATCCAATCCTCATAAACACCTTCTTAAAAATTATCTATCTGTTGTCTTGCTGAAGTGTGTTAAATTATATTTTAAACCTAAATAGATGTTCTGGATTGGCGTTTAGAGCAAACGTTCTACTCCCATCAGCATTTTATTTTATAAATTTGTAAACCAAAACAAAAATTCTAAGCCCCTTGGTTGACTGAATGGACCCCGCCTCTCCACAAAGGGGATTCCAAAGAAACCTGAAAAACTAGTTCAAGCTATTGATACAGGAGCTAAAAAGAAATTCACACCTGGTCCGTCCAATCTCTTGGGCCCTATGTAAATCAGACACCACCTCTTCAAGTTTGTCTGTAAAATCTTGTGCATTTCACCACAAAACCAGAAGACCCATTTGGGAGTCTCTCTATCTCCACAGGAGAGAGAGCTTTTCTCTTTTCTCTCACCTATTAAACCTCTGCTCTTAAACTCACTTCTTGTGCATCCATGTTCCTAGTTTTCTTGGCATGAGACAACAAACCTCAAATATTTACCCCAGACAACGAGGCTGCTTTACCATGACAGGAGATAGAGGTCAGATGTGCCTCACTGTACACTTTCTCTTTTGAAATTTATGCACAACTGACCAGCATTAACATTCAAACAGATAGTAAGCATGATGAAACCATTTTGTAACAGTAAGACACCAAATTCTAACATGACTCAAGTATAACATCACATGACAGATAAAGAAGGACATCAAAATATTTTACCCCAAAATATTTCTTTGCCATATTTTGAAAAGGCCCTGCAAAGCTATTTTTGTTGTTGTTTTTTGTTTTTAATGAGGGAAAGTTGCAACTGTAAATAATCTCTATTAACATAACTAGATCTTCCCCTTTTGGCCCCTCCCAATCCTGAAGAGATTATTTGAGAATCTAGCAACTTTTAAAGGTCTGAATAGGAAAAATTTGTCATCTATTATCTCTGAGAGTGGTCATCTATAACACTTATCTACATAATAACAACCTTGGTCCCCAGGATCCTTTTTTTTTGTTTTTTTCACTCCATCACCCAGGCTGGAGTGGAATGGTGGGATCTCCATTCTTCAAAACCTCTGCCTCCCTGGTTCAAGAGATTGTCATGCCTCAGCCTGTAAGTTGCTGGGATTTCAGACATGCATCACCATACCTGGCTATTTTTTTTTTTTTTTTTTTTTTTTTTTTTTACTCGATACGAGGTTTCCTCACATTGGCCAAGCTGATCTCAAACTACTGACCTCAGGTGATCCACCCACTTCGGCCTTCCACTCAAAGTGCTGGAATTACAGGCGTGAGTCATGATTGCTAGGTCCAGGATTCTTTATCTTAACCGAGATACTCCTTTCTGTTGATTCTAGGTCTTTAGATAATAAATTACCCCTTTCAACTAATTACCAATTAGAAAATCTTTGAGTCCATCTACGACCAGTAAGCCCCACGAAATTTGAATTGCCACACCTTTCAAGACTGAACCAATGTATTCCACAAATGATTGATGTCTTATGTCTCCTTAAAATGTATAAAACAAAGTTGTAACCCAACCACCTTGGGTACATGTTCTCAGGAGCTCTTGAAATTGTACATCAGGCCATGGTCAGTTGTATTTGCCTCTGAATAAACCTCTTTAAATATTTTACAGAGTTTGGCTTTTTCCATCAACAAACTCATAATAATAATTTTACCATTTAATGATGTTACCAAAATGAAGTTCAAGGAAAAAGACATGGCACTTTCAATTTTGCTCTTTCTAGTTGAGAAAGTTTGAGTATTTTAACTGTGTTGTGTGCTGTATTATCTTCAAGTACTGCAGTGGTCTCATTGTCTGGGTGATCTTTCAGATTGGTTGTTTCATGGTCATGGAAAATTAGGATGTGGACACATAAATAATGACGTTCAGAGTGGAAGTTTAATAGGTGAAAGAGAAGAGTTCTCTCTGTTCTCTAGAGAATGGTCCTGAACAAATTTTCTGTTTTTGTGGTGAAATGTAGGAGGTTTTATAGATGAGCTTGAGGAGGTGATATCTGATTTACATAGGGCATAAAATATTGATTGGACCAGATGTGCCATTTGTATAGGTTGTGAAAAGTTGGCCATCCCCACCCTAATCTTTTTTAGATGGGTTTTGGGTTTGGCTGGTGCCATGTTGTTTGTTTCTTTATTGTATATGTGGTAAGAAAAAGGGAAGATGGAACCTCTGTGCTGGATATGTCTAGCTCCTCCCAGGTAGCCCTTTTTTATTGGTGCAGTTGTCAGCATTCACCTGTGCAAGTTTCCAGGTTTCTTATCTATGTTTGTTGTATGATTTTTCAGTCTGTTATTTGTTAGAGAAAAGAATAATTTCTCAGGCTGCTTTTTGTTAAAAGGGAAGCCTTGCCAGGGACTCTTTTGCCCTCACTATCTGTCTAAATCATTTATTTCTAGCTGCTGTTATCAGTACTTAACAATACCAGAAATCAGCCTGGAAGCTTTAAAATCACAGAGATTTTCTTGATATTCCTCCTTGTTGACACTCAGCAAGGAGTGTTCATGGTGCCTTGGCAATATGTTTATTTTTCAGAGGAGTATGAACCAGAGCAACTCCATCTTGATTAGGAGCTGGGTAAAATGAGGCTGAAACAGACTGGGCTGCATTCCCAGATGGTTATAGTATTCTAACTTACAGTATAATATAGGAGGTTAGTACAAAATACAAGTCATCAAGGCCCTGCTGATAAAACAGCTTTCAGTAAAGAATCTGTCCAAACCCCACCAAAACGAAGGTGGTGATGAAAGTGACCTCTGTCCTCACTGTTATACTCCCATCAGTGCCATGACAGTTTACAAATGCCATGGAAATGACAGGAAGTTACCCTATATGTTCTAAAAAGAGGAGGCATGAATAATCTACCACTTATCAGAAATAACCATAAAAATGGGCAAACAGCAGCCCTCAGGGCTGCTCTATCTATGGAGTAGCCATTCTTTCATTCCTTTACTTTCTTAATAAACTTGCTTTCACTTACTTTATGAACTCGCCCTGAATTCTTTCTTGTTTGAGATCCACGAACCCTTTCTTGGGGTCTAGATCTGGACCTCTTTCCTGTAATATATTTGCATCAAACAATTAAAACATCAATGTTATTTTGTAAACTATTGTATTATGTGTTATAATTTTACTCACAGTTCTTTACTACTCTTCCAGAAATATAGTTCTTCTCTTACATGTCCTTTATAGGAAAGCATTTCAATCTAGGAAATCTCAAGTGAGTTGACATCCAGGGTCCTTTTGGCAGAAAAGATCCTCATTTGGGTTCAAGTTTTCTTAATATATAATGCTGGGAGAAAATAAATGTAGTAAAATCAAAGAAAAATATAGTATATCTTTTGGGCATGCAGCAGTTGAAATCAAGTATCTGTCTTGTAGACAGTATCAGGATGGATTTGGGAAGAATACTCAGGTTTGTTTCTCCAAGTATAAGTCATGCGAGTTGAAAGTTTTATGCCTTTTTAGTAAAACAGTGTTGGATTTCTCCTGAGAATGTGAATGCCGACAGAGAAGCAGCTTTTAATTAAGAATTTAAATAATAACATCCCTCAGGAGGGCTGTGGAAATAAGCCTCAGTGTCAGAATATTAACATTTTACTTTTTTTTTTTCCTATTCAAAGTGTCCCTTACATCTTAGTTTCTATATTGTAAGCCAAATTACTAATGAAGCTGTTACAGGAGAGGGTCTGGTCCACACCTCAAGAGAGGATTCTTGCATCTGGTGCAAGAAAGAATTCAGGGCAAGTCCACAGAGTAAAATGAAAGCAAATTTATTAAGAAAGTAAAGGAATGAAAGAATGGCTACTCCATAGATAGAGCAGCCCTGAGGGCTGCTGATTGCCCATTTTTATGGTTATTTCTTGATGATATGCTGAGCAAGTGGTGGATTATTCATGTGTCCCCTTTGTAGACCACATAGGGTAAATTCCTGATGTTACCATGGCATTTGTAAACTCTCATGGTGCTGGTGGGAGTGTAGCAGTGAGGCCGACCAGAGGTAACTCTCATTGCCATCTTGGTTTTGGTGGGTTTTGCCAAGGTTCTTTACTGCAGCCTGTTTTATCAGCAAGATCTTTATGATATGTATCTTGTTCTGACCTTCTGTCTCATCCTGTAACTTGGAATATGTCAGGTTCAACCCACTGACCCTGACTCAGAAACAGATGAACAAATGTACTCAGACACATATATCCAGTGAAATAGCAGGCTTGGGATCCGGGCCACTCATAGACACTAAGGAGGGTGCTGTAAAGAGTTAGCAGCCATGATCCTCACCAGCTGGCACTGTGGGCATTTTATTCAATATAGATTTAATGACAGAGGCTTTGAGTCAACACACTAGTAGATAATTAACATGGTTGCCTTCCCTGGAGAGAGCCGTCCTACGAACAATGAAAGGTCACATTCTAAGGCTAAAAGCAAACACCACTGTTGGCCCTCCGAGTAGAGAGCAGTAATGTGCCCATGGATGTTCAAATGTTAGTCTTAGGACTACATGAGTAAACAAGCTCTTTAGATAAATTCCCTTACATTCCTTTGTACCTATTCCTGCCTAATTGCCTTGGGTAAGAACTGCTGCCTTTGGCTCATTCCTTCCCGAGGCTTTTGCAAAAACCTCCCAGCCTTCCAAGAAGGTTTGCATCTTTTTTACAATTTTTCCCACCACTCTGACTGAACTGCTATATGAATACCTTCATCTGGGAATGCAGCCCAGTAGATTTCAGCCTTATTTTGCCTGGCTCCTATTCAAGATGGAGTTGCTCTGGTTCAAACATCTGTAACAAATCTTCCCATGCTTTTTGGATCTGACATTTGAAAATAAACCAAATGTTTACTTATTTGAATCACCATCTCCTTTGACTTTATTAATGTCTGGAGAATCTTTTAATTTCTAAAAATTCCCAGTTTTTATTTTTGAGGGCCAAGGAGGTTCACTGAAAAATCACTGACATGAAGCAGGTTGATTAATAAGGAAAGAGACACACTAATTTATTTAATATATATACATGGGAGCCTTCAGAATGAACACTCAACATCCTTCAGAATGAACACTCAACATTTGTACTTTTGTACAATAAAGTACAAAAGCTTTTATGCCTTCTATAGGTTTTACAGAAAGAATGTGGGCTCAGAGCAAGGCTAAAAACAGGTTTTACTGACAAGAGGAGTATAAGCGGAGAAAGGAAGAGGCTTGGCTGGCAAAGGTGGTCTTGTTATGTAGATTAAATACCATAGGTAACAGCCTACAGAAAGAAAAGAGGGTACATGTTTCTTTTCAGACCTGAAAAGTGCCAGACTCACTATTATTCTCACCAATATCTTGGAACTGATATAAATTTCCTGCACAAAACATAGCATTGTAGGGCAGCTCCAGTCTGGCAGCCCTGCATTAACCGTTTCAAAATATGTCAAATAAATTTTGGGTGAATTAATTTATTTCCTAATTCGTATGGAAGACACCCTCAATTTCTTCTTTTTAAATACCAAATCAGACTGGCATTCCTAGGTAGAGGCTTCAGTGGCTGCTGTTGTGGTAATGAACGTAGATCATGTCATCTTTCTTCTCCAGTCTGTATCCTGATGTAAATGAACTCAAAATGAGACTCTGGCTGAGACCAGGAGACTTTGGCATGCACAGAGAGAGTGGGGCTGCAATTTTCGCATCTGATTTGCTGGCTGAGACTCTGACACCACTCGAAAGCTTTGTGGCTCAAGTTATAATAAGATATAGGGTTGATGTGAAACAGTCTGCCTATGTATATTTGCTTGTTAGGGCTGCCATCGCAAAGTACCACAGACAAAGTCTTACACAACACAAATTCCTTTTCTTACAGTACTGGGTGCCAGAAGGTCAAGGTTTTGACAGAGTTGGTTTCCTCTGAGTCCTCTCTCCTTGGCTGGTAGGTGGTTGTCTTCTCTCTTCAGAGGGTCTGTGCCTCCTAATTCCTCTTCTTGGAAGGACACCAGTTCTATTGGATTTGGGCCCAATCTAAGGATCTCATCATTTTAACTTAATTTTCTCTTTATCTCCAAATACAGTCGGATCCCAAGGTACTGATACAGGAGCTAAAAATAAATTATTTAGGTAGATAGGGAGTGTAAAAGAGTCCTCACTAAGGTTTTCATTTTAGCAAAAAGCAGCCCTCAAATCATTTCTTTTCCAACAAAATGCAGCCTGAAAAATCAAGCTGCCAGCATAGATAAGTAAGCTAAAAGCTTGCATAGATAAATGCTGGCAGCTGTGCCAATACAAAAGAGATATCTGAAGTCAGGTACATTCAACATGGAGGTTCCCACTTCCTTTTTCCTTTGTTGCCACATGTGCAGTAAAAAAGCAGGCAACATGGTGCCAACTAGGTAGAGACCCCATCTGCATAATAAAAGATTAGGGTTGGGCAGCCAGCTTCTTTGCCGGCCAAATAAATAGCACACTTGGTCCAACTAATCTTTGGGCCCTATGAAAATCAGACTCACACCTCCTCAAGCTCATCTGTAAAATCCTGTGCATTTCACCACAAGACCAGAAGATCTCCTTGGACATTCCTTTCACTGCAGGAGAGAGAGCTATTCTCTTTCTCTCTCTCTTTTTTTTTGTCAGTTAAACTTACACTCTTTTTTTTTTTTTGAGATGGAGTTTTACTGTTGCCACCTGGGCTGGAGTACAGTGGCATGATCTCCTCTTACTACAACCTCCGCCTCCCAGGTTCAAGCGATTCTCCTGCCTCAGCCTTCCAAGTAGCTGGGATTACAGATGCCTACCACCATGCCTGGCTAATTTCATATTTTTAGTAGAGATGAGCTTTCACCACGTTAGTCAGGCTGGTCTTGAACTCCTGACCTCGTGTGATCCAACTGTGTTGGCCTCCCAACACAGCTGGGATTACAGGAGTGAGCCACTGTGCCTGGCGTAAACCTCTGCTGTTAAACTCACTTCTTGTGTGTCCACATCCTTGATTCCCTAAGCATGACACAATGAACCTTGGGTATTTACCCCAGACCACAATGCCACTTCATTCTGGGCAGATAGGAATTCAGCATATAAATTTTCTAGGATACAATTCAGCCCATAACACTATGAATAAAGAATTTCATTCTAATTAGCCTGATTGATCAGGACATACTTAGAATGTCCTGGCCTCTGGTTGAATTATGTCCTGTAATTCTTCATCATAGCTGACCAGGGCAAGAAATTCTCTTTCTAGCCTTGATGAGGCGAGCCACCATGTTGAATGGCTTCTGGAAGGGCCACATGGAAAATAGCTGCAGGACGCGGTAGGAACTGAGAGTGGTCCCCAGCCAGAGTCAGCAAATGAATGGTGCCTTTCATCCCACAGCCTCAAGGAAGGAATTCTGACAGCAATTTAAGTACGTTCTAGAGCAGATCTTTCCCCAGTTGAGTGTCAATGTGAGAATGCAGGCTGGACAACATGTTGATGGCAGCCTCATGGTATCCGCAGCCCTCAGTCAAGTTAGGAGGGACTCCCTTCCTATGGAAACTGAGACAGTCAATGTGTATTGTTAGAAGCTGCCAATATTTAAAATAATTTGTGACACAGAAATAGAAAACTAATATATGAATTTTTTAAAAAGTCAGGCAGTAAATATCTTAAACCAGAAATAATTCAAAATAACTGTATATTTGCTTTTGAAATAGAGGTCTGTTTTTGTTTCCTTGAAAATATTTAGGTCTTCCAGGAATCTCAGAATTAATAAGGTCTTACAAACTGTCCTAAAAACCCAGTTACCAACTTAAAATGTTTAGTGTCCCCCTCTGCTTATTTCACTAAGTCTGTGTTGATTTTGTTAATTTCAGTCTCCTACTTCCTCCAGCTCTCTTCTCTCTTCTTGACTTTTCTCCCATTCTCTACCTCTGACTCTTTTCTGATTCCTTCTCTCTCTTTCTTTGGTTCTCAAACTAGGTAAAGCCTTACATGGAAGTAATAGAAACAAATGTTTATTTGTTGCTAAAGTAGGTTCTAAATAATGACTTGACAGCCCTATAATACTGTGAAACATATACAGTATAATGCACAATTTATACCAACCAAGGGACTAACAACACAATTCATTTATTAGCAAATTTTCAAAGCATTTTTCCTCTGTTAAACTACAGTATAAATAATAAACTTTATTGATAGAAATACTTGGAAATATAATTTATAAATGGTGAATTAATTGATGAAAGTATCCCTAGGGCAGATATTGAGCCAATCTTTTAACCAAAGCTATAATATATTAATGTTCTTTTACAAGTAAAATGAATAACACAACCTTAGGAATATGTGTGTGAATGTACGTATATATATACACATAGGCATATATGTATATGTATGCATTTCTGTATTATAAATCATTATTTGCTTTTGTTTTTATGTTTACTTGAGTAGATATTTGGCAGCATATTTAGATTATAAAAATGTTGAGTGGGTCAGATCATTGCTTGGCCCGCCTCTAGTCAGAACTTAAAGAACAACATCTCAATATAAAGTGAGAATGACAGGCTGCCTGTCAGGGGTTGTGAGCAGGGTGATAAGATTGAGATGATTAATCTGGAAAAGATAAACCAGTTTTGTACCCTTGAAATTAATGATTTATGGTGGAGTAGTGGCTGTAAGAGAATGTAGTGATTGTTTAAAACAAAGTGAAAGGAAGAAAAAAATCCAAAACACTCTTGAAGAAAGAAAATAGGTGATAATACTATAAAATATAAATATAGCAATGTTTATGAGGAGGGTAAATCATATTTTGAAATAATAAAGATTATTTGGGACACAATATTATCTTTAATTGGTATGGTATATTTTCTTAAAGTATTTAGTCATCTTACATGCATTCATATAGACATAATAATATGTAGAAAGTCTACAACCTCTATCAAGAAATGTCACATTATCTTATCTCTGGAACATTTTTGGGTGGCATGAGAAAAACATTATTTAATAAAAAAAAGATTCTGTAAAATTATTGACCAATAATATCCAACAAGAGTTGATGAGAGGAATCTATTTTTGCCATTAAAAGTGATGGCAAAAACTACAATCACTTCTGCACCAACCTAATAATTGCAAGACTTCCATATGCAATTTGTCATATCCATTAAAATCAAGACTTTTCTTTAAAATAATATTTTAAAATAACTTAGATTTACAGATGAGCGGTAAAAAATAGTACAGAAAATCCCTGTATTGTGATCTCAGCTTCTGTTACTGTTATTTTGATAAACATAGTACACTTATCAAAGTGAAGAAATCAACACTGCTACATTATTAACTAAATCACGTACTTTATTTGTATTCCACTAGGTTTTTCATTAGTGTTCTTTCAATCTAAGATCTGACATAGGATGCAAAGTTGCATTTTTTCTTCCTGTCTCCTTAATAAAGCTAAGATACATCTTTAATCTTATATGTGTTGGTTTTCGTCTTTCCTTGTGTTTCCTGACCTAGACATTTTTGAAGAATATTGACCTGGTATTTTATAGAATGTCCTTCAATAAGAATTGTCGGATGATTTGTCATGGATAGAATAGGGTTTTGGATTTTTTGGAAGATATGACAGATAGGAGAACTTTTTATACAACATTTTTTCAGGAAGTGCCAGATATCAACCTTGTTACTTATATGTTAATCATGATCACTTGGTTAAGGTTATATCTACTAGGTTTCTCCACTGTAAAGTTACCATTTTTCCTTTCTCATACTTTGTTTAAAGCACCATGCTAAATCTAGGCCACTCTCAAAGGGAAGGGAATTAAGAACTACCTTCTGGAGAAAGGAAAATCCAGGAACTTGTGGACCTCAGTAATTAATAAAATATTTTGGTTGGGGGGAACTTAAGCTGTGCCAGTATGCTCTTTTTCCTTTAAGTTTTGCCTACTAGGAAAAACTGTATCTATTAAATTTGCCTGTGGCATACTTTACTGTATTATTTTAATGATGATTTTCTATTTCCCTTGTTCCTTTTACATTTATTATTTAGAAATCATTTGTAGGAAATATTGTCCCTTATTTCCCATGTAATTATTAATATGTCATTTATTTATATTTATATTTATATTCAGTAAATTTATTCATTAAATAAATATGTCATTTATTTATATTTATATTTATATTCAGTATGGACTCATGGGTATTTATTTCATACTTAAGTTATAAGATTTATTATATTCATTATTATAATCATTATTTATAATCATAATAATGATATAAGACAATAAAATTATTTTGTTAATTTAAATTATTTCAGCTTTAGTTATTGTGAAATTTTTGTTTCATTTCTGAAAAAATAATTTTTAATTTAAAAAATTATGATAAAAAATGAAGTTGGTATAGAGGATATAATAGACATACAGCCAATGGATACAATAAAGTTCAGCTACTTAACCACAAATAATTATTGCACCAATTAAATTACCACACAGGCTCAAACTGGGGTTCTGGTTTTAACTTTTAACATCATAAATGTACTCTTTTAATTAGCTTTAAAAAAAGATTAAAGATATATACTGATTTTTCTTAGCTTTATTAATGAAATGTCTCAAGGTAGAACAAAATATCTGCCTAGCAGAAAAGCAAAATCCTATATCCAAAATTCCTTGAATATCCCTGGTTTCCTACATGGTCCTTTTGGTAATCGTTGTGGTGAAAACAACAACATAAAATTGACAATTAAATAAAAGTAATAAGAACTAAGTAAAAATTAAGTAAATTAAATAAAAATTAGTAAACATTACTAAACAACTACATAAAGGTGACAAGCAAAATTAGTAAAAAAAGATTGCACCATGATTTAGAAAATATTACAAAGTCATCCACCCTCATGATAAATTTACTTCTGATATTTTACTAAGGATCATTGAGCAATGAACTCTGTAAGCCACATGCTTAAATAAATCAAAATAGCTGAGTAGATCAATTGTTTAACAAATCGAATATATTTGACCTTCTTTTAAAAAGTGAAGAACATAGAAGGCAATTTTTTCAGGTTATCATTCAGGTGAATTTGCAAAATTAACTACCAGTAATTCAGAAGCTGCTTGCGTTATCATATATTGCCTAGTTCTTTCCATTTTAGAGCATTTCTAAGCTTTTTGTTTTTAACTTAGCCTTTAAAATCTTGCTTTGGCACAAAGATATAATTTTATTACTTGGGTATATTGTAATTTAAAAAATACTGTTCATAATCTCAGAAATTATACTTCTCTTAATTGTAGCAGATTTAATGTTGAAAAATTATAATAACAAATATAGATTTTTTAATTAAATAAATATAGTTAAAGGAGGATAAAATACACATCTAAAAACATAAATGAAGGTAAAAACAATTACATTTACTTGTAGTTACAAATGGCACATCAGAATTAATAGGTGAATATAATATCTTCAACAAATCTTGAATATCTCATTTTTTCTTTTCCTTCTAGGACCAGTGTTTACAATGCTTTGAATTTGAGACATATTTGAACTTTTAAATATACCTTAGGAATAATTGATGGCAGGATATGTGGAAAAGTAAATTGGAATTTGTTTTTCTTTATTTTTAGGAGTTTTTATTAAATGTCATACTAGTGACAGTGAGAAAACCTAACATTTATTTTCGAGTCTGATGTTGAGATATCAACCATGCCTCATTAGTTCTTATTTTTCTAGTACTTGCTAAGCATCTAATACAATGTGACTGTTTCTTGAATGAATGGATGAATGAATAAATGAATGGGATGCAATGCTCAGAACAGCAATGATTATTGTATGGACTTTTAAAATAAATTCTGACTACTTTATTTTCATGTTAAAATAATACAGGCATTTCCTAAACTACGAGAGTAGAGGCTAAGTATAAAGTGGAGTAAATTTTATTGTTAAAGATACTTTATCACATTAAATTTCTCCTTAGTGTTTTTGAATAGTTATGACTACTTTCTAGAATTTGGGCTTTTTTGATATACATTGTCTGTCAGTTTGATAGGGTCACACTTCCCTTATGACTTGTGGTGGAAAATGAGAACATGTAAGATAACTTTTAAAGATGGCTTAGGATGAGATTTATTGAACATTTAGTTGAAAGGCTGAAGGAAAAGACAAGACTGGCTAGCTCACTGTCAAGTAAGTACTTTGGCCTGAAGGTGACTCACCTCACTTCTCACAACACATTGGCCAGAAAAAATTGTATGTTTCTTAGGGACCACAAGGTGATTAGGATACTCCTGTAAGTTTAGAGATGTTGAGAAATTGCTGAGGAAGGTCTGATAAACAAGATGAGACAGAATGTGAAAAAGATGAAACTTTTGCCAAAAATTATTTTTGATAAATGCCTAACATTAATTAAAACATCTCAGTTGAACAAAGTAAAATGGTTAGATTTCCAATTTTTTTCTCTCCTGGATGAATGGTAAAAAAATATGTATTTATTGTTGTCATTGTGCCTTTGTTCTTATAACTTATTTTTAATTGGCTAAAAATGATCATCAAATTAATATTTTTAAGTTAATGTTTTTTAAATGTGAGTATTTTAAACTTAGAAGAATCATAAACCCATTTGAGATTAAAATACATATTTGAAGGAAACAATAAATGTTTTCAAAGCATTCTCAACACACGATCTCAACTAATGATTACACAGTAATAGTAGTAATAGAAAGACAGACTCGTTCAAAATGGAAATATCAGAAAGAAATACTGTGTGCTGTGACCAAAGCATCTCCATGATACTGTGCAAAGAAAACATAAAAACACATCATACAATTATTGAGTTCAGAAAATTTGTGTTCTTTTTTTTCTCTGACAAATGTGAGTAATTTTTACTGTACTCGGCCTGCAGGGTACATTTTTAAAACACTTTATTTTTTCATATTCACTGAAATGTAATTTATATGTAATAAATTGATCTTATTTGAAGTATACTATTTCATGAATTTTACTGAATGCATATATCCTTGTATCAACCAACTCGTTGAAGACACAAGGCATTTCCTTCTCTCTTTCTGAAAATCTTGAATTTTATTTTAAATACAGTGGTATATATGCAGGTTTGTTATATGGGTGTATCACACCCAGGTAGTAATCACAGGACCAAATAGGTAGTTTTATGATATTCCATAGCCAGGTGGGCATGGTGGCTCATGCCTGTAATCTCAGCACTTTGAGAGGCCAAGGCAGGCAAATCATTTGAGATCAGGAGTTTGAGACCACCCTGGCAATCACAGCAAAACCCCTGTCTCTACTAAAAATACAAAAATTAGCCAGGCATGGTGGCACACACCTGTGATCCCAGCTACTTGGGAGGCTGAGGTACAAGAATCGCTTGAACCAGGAGGGAGAGGTTGCAGTGAGCCAAGATTGCGCCACTGCTCTCCAGCCTTGGTGACAGAGTGAGATTCTGTCTCAAAAAAAAAAAAAAAAGAAAGAAAAAGGAAAACAAAGATATTCCATAGCCACTTTTTGTTTTCATTTTTGTGTTTGGTTCATGATCTATTTGGGGTAATTGCTTTTATAAAATGTGCACTACTAGTAGGAAAATTATGGGAAAAAATAGAGCGTATTAAACAGAAACAAAACACAAAGTATTTACGTGAACATGAAAGAAAAAGTAAATTCCTTCTCAGACAAAAATATGTTTACTTATAAAGTTGAGGCAAAAATAATAATAGTAAATTCAAGCAGTTAAAAAGTAGCTGGGCTAATAAGTTTAGGATAGCTGACGTTATGAGAACAAACAACTCCAAAATCTCAGGAACTTAAAATAATTTTTAAAAATGCATTCACACAGCATGTCTGATGCGGACAACCACGGGGACTGGTCTCGTTGCTTTTACTAAGATATACGGGCTAGCAAAGCTCTGCTGTCTGAGGATGCTAGCATCTGAAAAGCGGATGTAACTGCACCACTGCAGCAAAGGGGACTTGCAGGTTAATACATTGGCTCTTAATACTCTGCCACCTGGAAGTGGCAAAGCACAATTTTAATCAAATTTCACTAGCTAAGGCAAGCCATGTGGTCATACCTGTATTTCAGGTTGAACGAAAATAGTCTCTCTAAGTGACACAAGAAAAGGAGAGCTAGAAAGTTCTCTAAGCATAAATATTAACCACACACACCCCAGAAGAGTGCTCAATATTTCATCAAATGGAGATCTTTATGGATGTAAACAATTATCAAAAATTTACAATCATCTGTGTCTTTCTACACCCTATAAAAGATACATTGTAAGAACACTGAAATAATTAAAGCCAAAACAAAAAAGATATTTAAAATTCTCTATGAAATCCAAGAAACTTGAGGTTATATTTCTGGGGAATATTTGTTAGTTTTTATTTGAATTGTTCA
Source organism: Plecturocebus donacophilus (assembly GCA_004027715.1). Taxonomy (NCBI): domain Eukaryota; kingdom Metazoa; phylum Chordata; class Mammalia; order Primates; family Pitheciidae; genus Plecturocebus; species Plecturocebus donacophilus. The sequence continues at coordinate 19,603 of PVKP010008696.1, read as the reverse complement.
TTCTTATTATTAATACAAGAAGGAAAATAAACATGAAAATAATACATGCAGATCCGGCATTTTGTAAGAGAATAGAATTAGTAATGTTTAATATTTATTTCATTTCATATATTGGTCATTCATTTCATATATTGATCATTATAGTTTTCTTTGTTTTTTAAAAAATCTCAGGTGCAACAAACAAAACATCATATGTTTGCTAGTACAGTTAAAATCCAAATATGGTAAATAAGAAATCCATTTTTCAGTTAAACAATGTAAAATTTAATAATAGTATCAATCTATTGAAATCCTCAGGACGTATGATAGTGCTTGTCAATGAAGCTGACTGCATTTGATGTTTTTTAGTCAAATAAATTATAGCTACATTAGTAACCTTGGAAATCTCTGCTCCTATTTAAATGCTGAAAGAATAGGATATTTGGACGTAATAAGTAATGCATTTTGGGAGAAAGATTTTGTACATTTTACTTTCTTATAGAGTAAGATTTTTTGTTGGTTGGTTTTTCTTTATTAAAAAATATTCTTGTAGAAAAAAAAAATCCCCTCTTAACCATTCACTTTTATGTGCTTTAAATAATCAATTCTAGGAAAACAGCTAAATTCTAGTTCAGAATCCTTTTGACAGCACACATACAAAGCTCAAAGTAACACATTATTTACATGAAATTAAATATTGCTAAGTTAGGGAACAATTATTTTCTGAGTACCCTGCTATAATATCTGCTAAGCCCTGGAGTTGCAAAGATAAATAAGTCACACTGTTTCTGCCAACAAGGAACCTGCATGTAATGTACATGAAGTGGTAGGACAGAGAGAAACTAACACATAATTCTAATTTAATGTCATTGGTCTAAAGAGTAATCCAGAATAATCTTGGGACATTTTACTCTGAGTTACGAGTTTCTCATTTATAAGAGGTGATGCACAATCATTAAAATCATGCCTTCCTCTATTTACTAACTTTGAGAAAACTGATTATTTATTTATTTATTTATCTATTTATGGAGACAGGGTCTTGCTCTCTCACCCAGGCTGGAGTGCAATGGCACAATCACGGCTCACTGCAACCTCAAGTGATGCTTGTAGCTCAGCCTCCCTAGTAGCTGGGACCACAGGCACATACCACATTGCCCAGCTAATTTTTATTTCTTTCTTTTTTTTTTTTTTTGTAGTCTCTCTTTGTTGCACAGGCTGATCTGGAACTCCTAAGCTCAAGGATCCCTCTTGCCTTGGCCTCCCAAAGTGCTGGGATTACAGGTCTGAGCCACCACATACCGCCAAGAAAACCGATCTTAATTGGGGAAAACTTGTATTTTACAATTCATGAAGGCATGCACCTATTACTTAATTACTTATATCTGTTTACATTCTTTCAGACTTCACCAGCAAATATACTCATATATTATTCTTATTTAGCAACATATATTTATATTTACATTTAGATGAATCTGTGGTTAATAGTATAAAGCCCTTTTTGGTAAGATAGAATAATGACTCTTATAATAGTAAATGTTAATCATGTAGAGAAAGCAGCCACTAATGAAGACAGATGAAGTCTGACCAATTTGTTTTGTGAAAACATATTTTACATATATTTAGTTATTTAATGTAAAACACTAATAATAGATTAAAACTATAATTTACTTGCTCTAGTGGTTAAGTCACTTGAGAAAACAGAAGTATGGAATGAATAAATTATAAATAAAAAGACTGCAGACAGCTTGAATTTTAAATCTTGCACATAGTTATCTGAAAATATTAAAGACAGCTGAACATAATGTTTATATGAGTTGTTTCCAAAAGTGAGTTTAACTAAGTCATTCTCTGAGTTCATTCTGAGTCCAGGGTTACTCTAGTTGCAGCTTTGAGTAAACTGTTTACCCTCTCCATCCTAAACTATATCCTTTAGAATATGGTAATAATAATAATAACTACTAAGGCAATTCTAAGAATGGAACAAAATCAGATATCTAAAGTGTTCAAACTATTGATCATCTCATAGAAATATCTCAATGTATTTGAACTGTTGATAGTAATAACAATGGTTAGAAGGAGAGATTAATCACATCTCATGAAGATGAAAGTGGGTTTGCAGAAACTCAGTCAATCAATAAGATCAATAAAGCCAGAAATCACTTTAGGATTCTACATGATTATCTCACTTTTTGACCGTGTGACTCATTAGTATTCCAGAAGGATCTTTCAAAACAGGATTTGCTAATATTTATGTATTAAGGACCAAATTCTAAGATCAAGCATTGCCTCACCTCAGATGATCAATAAAAGGGAGATCATACAGGAATATGTAAACAAGCTTCCTGGACTAATCTAAAGTAATCTCAGAGAAAGGAGGTTCTAGAGAGCATTTTATTGTTTACAATGGCAACAAAACTGATAGCACCTCCCTCCCTTCTTCCCTTCCTCCTTTCCTCACTCCTTCCCTCTCCCCTTCTTTCTTCTTTCCTTTCCTCTCTCTCTCTTGCTCTTTTTCTTTCTTTTTAAAATTAAGTCTAGAGCTTGCCCATCTGAATTGTCAATGCAAAATACAAACTTTCTTTTTAGGAGTCTCTGTGTGTATATATGTGTGTGGGGTTCCTTCTGGAATAATGCTTCATTATTTCCAATGATACATTTTCTCAAACCTTTCTCTAAAAAAGATCTTACTCTTAAATATTTGAATATCTTTAATGACAGTGACCCCTCTTAAGCCTTTAAAGTGGATTCTTAAATATGCCTTATACCTTTACGTTATAATAATTGTGAATTAAGGGCAAGCTTCACAAGGTTAAAGTTTAGCCCTGCATCTTATGAATTAACCTAAATTATCAAAATTAATGTAAATTGTATTAGTTCCTCTTGAAATTGATATAATCTATTTTTGATATTTTTATATATTAATCATTTGCTTAATATACACAAATAATTAGAATGACACTTAAAACTCTACATAAATCCTATGGGAAGAAACTGATAAACAGATCAGGGCAAGAAAGACTATTGATAATGAAATAATAAATCAGAGATGACATTCACAGAGCAATACCAACAATATGAACCCATGTAATAATAGAGGAAGACAATGTTTGTCTCTATGATTTCTGAGTGGCCAGATCAGAGAAAGGAATATAATGCTTTCTGTTATTGTGTCCATAAGATAGAAAGACAATAGATAATACATTCTTGAGATTTAAGGATGGACATAATACAGGAGGATATGATCTTCTTTAAGAACCAAGTTTTCTCTTTTTATTGTCGTTTTAAGTGTGATCATTTGCTACAATTTATAAAAATCAAATAAAGTGATTTAAAATTATTAATAGTTCTAGGAAAAATTTATACAATAATAAAGGCTGTGGTTCTTTTAAAATACATTTTTAGTTAAAATATGCTAAGTGTAAACTAACAAAGTTAATTCAAATTGATACAAATAAAAACATTTACTTTTTTAATAATGTAGCAGGGAGATCTAAGAGAGATTTTTTATTTTTGAGACAGAGTCTCACTCTGTTGCCCAGGCTGGAGTGCAGTGGCGTGATCTCAGGTCACTACAACCTCCACCTCCCAGGTTCAAGCGATTCTCCTGCCTCAGCCTCCCGAGTTGCTGGGACTACAGGCGTGTACCACCATACCCACTAACTTTTTGTATTTTTAGTAGAGACAAGGTTTCACCATGTTAACCAGGATGGTCTCGATCTTCTGACCTTGTGATCTGCCTGCCTTGGACTCCGAAAGTGCTAGGATTATAGGCACGAGCCACCTCACTGGCATAAGAGACTTTTATGCCTTACTAACATAAATGGCAAAGCATACTAACAAAAGTATACATTACAATTCTTCATGGTGTATATAAGACACTGTATATTTAATATCTTTATTACTTCTAAATAATTTGCCTCCAAATTACTGCTTCTTTATTTAAAATAAAAAAATATTTTTGGAAAGTTATTTAAATATTTTATTATTTGTTGTATATGTGTTTAACTCCTAATTTACATAGTCTGATACTGTTTTCTCAGTTATTAATAATGTTCCAAGTATATGTAGTTCTTATAATTTATATGATGTTTTCTTTTATGTTGCCTAATTGTTCGTAACATGATTGCATATATGTTAACATATTAATTCCTCTAATTGCAGTGTAGATTTCCTCAGGTCAAGAATCACATCTCATAGAGTCTTTGAAGGGTGCGTGTATTTGTAGGCACCCACCAATTCTCATGACATTATATTTTGTGGTCTACCGCACAGAACAATAATCAGTGAAAATTACTGAAATGTTAAACATTTTCCAAGATAATTTATGGCCATCTTCTATATTTACTTACAGAACATATTATCAAAAATACGTTCTGTTGACTTTTGCTAACATTAGGGAAATGAGAGTAGTTTTCTCTACAAAGAAAGATCCTTTTCTCCCTCCGAACTTTTCAGACTTCTCAACTATGATGGCACAGAAAAATTCCAATGAAAAACTAAGCTGGATTGGAAAACAACTGAGGCATGCTAGCTGAGGCCGAGACTCAGACTGTCCTATACTTCATATTTTATTACTATAAAGATAATCTGGAGCCGAAGACACAAGCTCCCGTGTCTGTATACTTGAATAGCTGCAGACACAGGTACCAGCCAACAACTTAATTATGGATTTTAAAAATTGGCATTAATCTTTTCTTTCCTGTATAGATTCACTTGTAATACCACAAGTCACTGTAAATTGCTCATTAAACTTCAAGCAATGCTATGTAATGCTTGCTACCATTTATAGGCAATGCTCTCCAAAGAACAATTAGAGGGAGGATTATGACACAGAACAATGGAGACAATTATTTCTGAAGTTTATTAATGCTAATTAGCATATGGCATCTAAGACAGCTGCTGATACTTCATTGCTAAATACTGAGGGACTAATTAGTGCTTGATGTTAATTAGCTTCTTCTCATGTGCATTGTCCTTAGATGCACATGCATTGTCACCATCGGGCTATTAAAAATCTGGCCCTGCACTCTGAAAGAACATGAGGTGGCATTTAGGAGTTCTTTTAGAGTGTGCGGAATTCTTTTCTAATATGTATACCCTTAATAGATTCCATAGGAGCTTTAATAATCTACTCTTTATTTAAAACCTCCTAGTAAATTATAATTTTTTAAATACTGAGAGAACTCTTTACCTTATCTTGTAATTTTTTTGTGTCCTGTTACTCACAAGTGACTTCAGATGCTAAAGATCACTGGCATAAAAATACTTTAGTTATAATTTATTTAATAATCAAACTGAGTTTGGCTTTGCCTCTCACTTTGTACTTAATCTTTTATTTATGATTAAAATACATTATTAAGCAAATAGGTCAAATATGCACACTTTCCCTATTAACCAGGTAACTTTTTTAGTTTCTGTGTTTTTTTTTTCTTGAATTACAGCCAAATACTTTTTTTTTCTTTTAAAATCTGAGCTAAGAATTTACCCATTAAAACCTCATATTTTGAAGACAATGTGTAGGTTAAGCCAGTGATCTAGGAAGAATTTTCATGTCAGTCTTTATAAACTTTTTAATGACACTCTTTGTTTACTTGCTTTTCTGCTGGTTTGGTGGGTGAGTGACTCGCATGATCAATTTGTTCATCAGATTTCTCTAGCAGTCAGTATAACAGTCAGTACACATGTTGGACATTTTCTTTCAGGCAGAAACTTCCCTATGATGAGTAAATAAACTTAAAAGTTCAGTCTACAACATGAAGCTCTGTAAAGGGTGATCACAAATATATAGTAGTCTGATATTCTAAAGATAATGTCTGGTTTAATTACACACGGTGTCTTTATGATGCTATATGTATACATTTTGAATCATTATTAACAATACTTAGAGTTAATAATAATTGTCCAAACAGTTTTGCATATAATTTTATAGCCTTGAAATATTTTGGCACTTATGCAATTGGTATGAGAGCATGCCATTCAAAATAAAGGAAGGAAACAAAGCTGTCCACAATGGAAATTGTAGAATCACCTGCCAAAGTAACTAACTGCATAAAATTAAGTATCTAATAGGCCAGAAAACAGGCAAAAAGATGGACAATAAAATAACAAATAATGAGGAAAAATAAATTTTAGATACACTTCATTCACATTTTAAAATGCCCATTACATCTTTCTAGATTGCAAAAACAAAATAAAGTATAAACCAAAATATTATTTAAATGAGTTCCAAAATTGAGGTGACTAAATCTTACTTAATTCCAGTGTGTAGGGATTTTCTCGAGAGAGAGGTTCAGCGTGTAGAAGAAATGAATGCCATTTGATTTCTCATTAGGATTTTTGGACTTAGGAAAACAAGGACTATGCCCGTAAAAGAAGCTGTCTTTTTATTACTTTTCCTCCTCCTCCACTTCTAGCTTTTCTTCATTATCATCTCATTTTTTACTGTCTTTACAGAAGATGAAGTAAAGTTTCCAAACAAGTGAGACTTCAGGAGGTATAATATGGTTTAGATTTGTGTCCCCACCCAAATCTCATGTTGAATTGTAATCCCCAGTATTGGAGGAGGGCCCTGGTGGAAGGTGAGGTGATTGGATCATGGGAGTGGATTTCCCCACTTGCTGTTCTTGTATTAGTGGGTGAGTTCTCACAAGATGATTGCTTAAAGTGTGGAACACTTCCCGCTGCTGTCTCTTCCTTCTGCTCCAGTCATGCAAGACACACCTGCTTCCTCTTCACCTTCTGACATGACTGTAAGTTTCCTGTGGCCTCCCCAGCCGTGCTTCTTGTACAGCCTATGAAACTGTGAGTTAATTAAAGCTCTTTTCTGTATAAATTACCTGGTCCTAGGCATTTCTTCATAGCAATTTGAGAACTGTCTGATATGAGGTGAAATGTGAAAAATCTGTAACTTAAAAATTCCATTACTTTTTAAGAATGTTGTAATATCAAATGCATCATGTAACCAACATAGTATAATGAAGCCCAAACTTGACTCTTAGACTGTTTGTGGCAATGAGCCTCAAAGTCTCAGATTCCTTATCTGTAAAATGAGAATTTTTCTGCTCACACAACCAATAATTAACAGTATACTGCCTTGCATTAAGGAGCTCTTGTTGAAGGGGATCTGTGACCTTGGGAATTTACATAATAGCTCCATGTCTCCACTTTTCCAACTGTAAAACTGGAGTGACTATTTTTCTGGCCTGCATTGTACCAAAGACTCTAAAAAACAAAGGCTGTGGAAGTATTAAGTGACAAATACTTCGGTTTAGACATGCATAGTCTTAATTTACCTATAACTCTAAGAACCTCTTTCACTATATTGAGGGTTTTTTTTTTCTTTTCAAAATTCTAGTATGTCAATGACCCCAAAGCTGAATTTTAGAAAAGACATTGTACTGAGGTTTTTTAATAGTCTCAGGACTATTAAATTAGTTTCATTAGCCTTAAATTTGCTTTATTACACTGTGTATCATTTGGGGAAGAAATAGCAAATGTTATGTTAAAATATTCTGCCTGTGAGAGACCTGTAAAAAACAAATTCCACTATAGTTCATATTCAGATATAAACAGAGAAAATAACTATGCCTGACTCAATTGGCTGATTTTTTAATAATTCACAGCTAAGTCATTTTGCTTTAGAATACCTTCCATTGTAAATTATCTGTCCTTTTGAGATGTAAATCATCTCCCAGCCTCCTGTGGGTTTTACGACCCAGGAATATCTTTCTCAAGTTCCTGGGAACCATCCCTTTGAAATGCAATCATCCAGAAAGGTACTGTTCCTGTCTCCCAGGTTCTGTGGGAAGATTGGAGCCTAACTCACCAATTATCACCAATTACCAAACACAAGTGGTCTAATTAATTACGTTGACCTTCTTCTCCATCCACTCCCTTGGTCTCTTCCAGTATTTTTTCAGTAGCTCATTCTTGTTCTTGAAAGCTTTCCTGTCTTTTGATTCAATGAAATTAAGTTAAATCCCTCTACCTTACAGCAGCCTTCTTGAGTAAAGTCTTCCTTGCCTGTTTAACTCTGTCCATTGCAATTTTTCTTTGACACCTTTAACACCCTTATATTAATAATCTCGGAATGTTGATAAATAGCATTGTGGGAAACATCTATATTTTGTCTTTCAAAATTTCTTACTAATACTTCAAAAATGTATAAATAAGTCTATACATTAAATATTTTCAGCTTTGTCAAAAATAGAACTAAAATAAAACCATTATATTCGATTTAAGTGTAAGAAGTGTAAAAACAAAAAGTGATATAGGCCTCAATCAATTTAGAAGTTTATTTTGCCAAGGTCAAGGATCATGACTCATGACATAGCCACAGGAGGTCCTGAGAACATTTGCCCACCCAAGGCGGTTGGGTTACAGCTTGGTTTCATGTGTTTTAGGGAGACATAGCCATCAGTCAGTACATGGGAGGTATACTTTGGTTCCTCCCAGAAAGGTGTAACAATGCGAAGTGGTGGGCTTTACAGGTCATAGGTGGATTCCAAGATTTTCTGATTGGCAACTAGTTTAAAGAGTTAAGTTGCTATTTAAAGAACTGGAGTCAATAAAAAGGAATGTCTGGGTTAAGAAAGGGGTCATGGAGACCAAAGCTCTTATAATGCAGACCAGGTCTCCTAGGTGGTTGCCCTTAAAGGCAACATGGCTAATGTTTTCCATTCACACCTCTGAAAGGTGTTAGGCACTCAGCTAATCTCTTTAGGATCAGAAGAAGAGCTGGAAAGAGGAGATTCTCTATAGAATCTAAGTTTCCCCATAAGGGACAGCTTTGGAGGAACATTTCAAAACATATCAAAAACATATTTTGGGGTAAAATACCTTTCTTTCTTTCTGGGCCCTGCTATACGTCATGTGTTGCTATACTAGAGTCAGGTTGGAATTTGGTATTCACTGCTTCAAAGAGTCAGTTCTGTCAGTCTGAGAATCTCTTTTGTGATGTTCATGCTGGTCAGTTGTGCCTGAACTCTCCAAGGGAGGAGAGTATAATGGGTCATATCTGAGCCCCCACTTCCTGTCATGGCCTATTCTAGGGTTTTGGATTTTCTTAGGTTACCTTGGCCAAGAAGAGGGACTGTTCAGTCAGTTAGGGGGCTTAGAAGTTTATTTTTGCTTTATAGAAGCTACCATACTGTGCCCAATATGACTTAGATAATAATGGTTTCGTAAGACTGCTGTCACTGGTGATACGGGTTTTGATTCCTGGTTATTATTGAAGTATGCTATTAAGAGTCATTGTAATTTTAAATCCAACATTTTATTTTGCTTTGCTCACTTGCCTTTACTTTGTTAGGGAAAAAGATAGGTGTTATTTTGCTTAAGGTTGATATTTCTTGTGCCACATAGTCACATTCAATTAAATAGCTCCTCCCTAAAATCTGTTCTAACCTTTGTACAGAGCTATTACCCTTCTGACGATTCCCAAAGGTTATAACAATTAGAATATAATATGTCTTTGTAACTAAAATTCTAAAGCTCCATTTTAATTATTATACTTTACCATAGATCAATAGCCCCCATTAAAATGATACTTTTTTCTTTCTACTGCCTCTGCTTTGACTACCCTTGCAGTGAGTTGCAAATCAGATATAGCTAAAAAGTTATCTAATTATTTTCTTCTAATGAAACATCTCATTTAGCTAGGGGAAAAATAAAGAAGCTCACACATTTTTTTTTAAGAGAATAATATGGCCTCTGCCTGATAAAAGTAGATTAATGATTTTAATGAAGCAGCATTCCCAGGATTGGTGCAAATAGAAGCAATGGCAACTAAGGGCTTCGAGGATGTTATGACTGCAACCATAGGTGCAGAGAGGTGGTGACTTGTGCTTTTTTTTTTTTTTTTTTTTTTGTGGAGTCTTGCTCTGTCAGCTAGGGTGGAGTGCAGTGGTGCAGTCTTGGCTCACTGCAAACTCTGCCTCCCAGGTTCAAGTGATTCTTCTGCCTAAGCCTCCAGAGTAGCTGGGACTACAGATGTGCAGCTGTATGCCTGACTAATTTTTGTATTTTTAATAGAGATGGGGTTTTTTGATATTGGCCAGGCTGCTCTTGAACTCCTGACCTTGTGATCCACCTACCTTGGCCTCTCAAGACTTGTGCTTTTAAATGGTCAGAACAGGTTTTACTCTGTGCTATGCTATTGCTATTTAGGCTTTTATTTTGTGTCCTTTCTCTACACAGAAATATATCTTTATAGCTGGATAGTAAAAGCAGATAAAATCTGCCCATGAATTTGGAGAAGGAAGTCGTTGATACCTTTGTGAGGACTTCTAAGGCTATAAAGTAACTGCTGAGCGGTGGTTTCATCTGGCATAGGCGGTCACTGGGTATTAACTCTAAACTATTCTCATTTTATATCCGTTAAATAACATAACTGTTCTCATTGAAACTCCTTAAGATGAATCATTTCCAGAAAAATTACAAATAAGCAAAAAGTGGCAGGAGATGGTAATTATAAAGAGATCCAGTGACACATATTTTGTAAAAAAAAATTACCTGACACTCATATGGCTGTACTCTCTATATGAAATAAGTAACATTCCAAGATGATCCAGGCTTAAAATAAATCACTGATGCTATCAGATAATCTTGACCTTATTCTGAAGCACCAAAATTATTAACCTAAAGCACAAAATAATTATTATGTTGCTGATTTATATAACCTTTGGTAACTTTTTGTTTAAGTCCTTCAATTATGAAAACTTTTAATCATTATATTGTGAGCAGCAGCAGCAAAGATGCCAGGCATGTCTCTCTTCCCCATTATCCTCAGCATCTGGATGTGTCCTGCACACAGACTGTCCATTATAAATGTTTGGTGTATGAATGAATCAACCAATCATTCAAGAGATTTTAATTATTTTATTAAAAAGGAATTCTAATCCACAATAGATGAATATATTCCAATCGATAAGGGCATTGTGTACACCAGCACCTATAAAATACATATGTTCATGCGTATATATGATACAAATACAGGCATACATAATATGAAATTTAGTAAAGCCATATTGCAACTGGTTGGTGTTTTTAAAGTAACTAAATTATAATTGATATAAAATATATTTTGTCATTTAATGATAATTTAGAACTAGCTTAATGAGGCCAGGCACTGTGGCTCATGTCTGTAATCCCAGCACTTTGAGAGGCCGAGGCGGGCAGATTATGAGGCCAAGAAATTGAGACCATCCTGACCAACATGGTGAAATTCCGTCTCTACTGAAAATACAAAAATTAGCCGGGCGTGGTGGTTCACACCTGTATTCCCAGCTATTCAGGGGTCTGAGGCAGGGGAATTGTTTGAACCTGGGAGGGGGAGGTTGCAGTGAGCCTAGATTGTGCCACTACACTCCAGCCTTGGCGACAGAGGGAGACTCCATCACACACAAAAAAGAAAAAAATCTAGCTTAATGATGAGGTTTGGCTCTGTGTTCCCACCCAAATCTCACCTTGAATTGTAATAATCCCCCTGTATCAAGGCTGAGGCCAGGTGGAGATAGTTGAATCATGAGGGCAGTTTCCCCAGATTGTTCTCATGATGGTGAGTGAGTGCTCACGTGATCCGATGGTTTAAAAGGAGCTTCCCCCTTTGCTCGGCACTCATTCTCTCTCCTGCCACCCTGTGAAGAGGCGGCTTCTGACGTGATTGTACGTTTTCTGAGACCTCCCCAGCCATGCAGAACGGTGAGTCAATTAAACCTCTTCCCTTTATAAATTACCTCGGTTATTTCTTTATAGCAGCATGAGAACAGACTGATACACTTAAGTTTATTACACAGAATCTTTTGAAGTTGTTATAATACTGATATATTACCTGAATTGTTTACACATGATTGATTGCTCAATATTACCCTCCACCACTTTTCTAATACAAATAAAAACCTAAGAAATTTGTACAGCTTTTTCCTGTGTAGTTATAATAGGTTTACATTGTTGTGAAAGTAACTATTTTCAATAACTGTGTGGGCCCTAGGACTCTTTTTCCTCTTCTTACCTGTCAGCTCATTACCAAACTACAGTAAATAAGTGCATTGCGAAACAGTAATATGAAGATCCATTTTAGTGTTCCAGATCTGTACATGAATTGTGATGGTCTAGGCTAAAACTGCTATTGTTATGATGTTATTAAAATGCAATTCAACCAGATAAACTGTAATATATAAATAATATTCATTTCTTGTGTGTGTGGTTTAAATATGTAATTATTTTGAAGAGTAGTTAATTATGTTTTATTCATAAGTTTGGAAGAATAGTTAAGGATATTTTATTCAGTAAATTTGGAGTGAATATGTAGCTTGTGCATTTAATTTTTTTTTAAAAGGATTTTTGAGCACATGATATTATCTCTAACCAAGATGAATTTGTTGGGGCTGAGTACCCCAATATGAAGGCCTTAGAAGCAGCCTCAGAAATGAAAGTTTCCCTCTTACCTCCTGAGGGGTCTCCTGTCTCTGGCCCCTCAGTCTTCCCTGAACATAGCCTTAGAAATTAAAATCCCTCTTTCCCAAGACAGGTCATAGTAACCAGAGCCTCTTTTCCCCAGTGCCATAAGACCTCAAAACATTCCTCTAGCTTCCCTCACATTTCTGTCTAAAAATTCATCATAAAGGAATTGCCTGAGCTACTTTGTTTGAATGCATGTCATAAGATCCTCATCCTAGAGAGGATTCCACCTGATACCCAGAAGAAAGAAATGCTGCATAGAGAGGTCAGGAGAATCTCAACAGAAAGACCTTGCTGGGTTTCTCCACTCAGCCTGTTAGCATTAGATCATACTTTTTTGTTCAAACATAATTCTTCATAGCTGTCCATCCTTCATTGAATGTAAACATAAAAAATGTATAGTTTTCCCTGTGTCTTTGCGTTTTCATTCTGAAGGCTCTGGTATCATATACAGGTATGTTTCAATGAATTTGTATGCTTTTTCTCTCCTATTAATCTGCCTTTTTTTCAGTGAAACTTCTCCATAATATTTCATTATGTAATTTTTTCTGAAACATTCATTATAGTGAAAATCTTAGCCTTTGTAATCTGACTGCCTGGCTTTGGAATTCAGAACCTTTGTACTTCAGTATCCTATTTAATGTATTTAAATTTTCTGTACTTTACTGCATTCAATGGTCTATCAATCTATGTATCACCTAGATTTATGTTTATATCTACCTATCAATCTCTTTATTATTTACCTCTCTATTATCTGTCTTTTCTATAATCATCTACCTATAATCATCATCATCATCATCATTATCATCAGTCTCTAGAACTGTGGTCTCTTGATTTATATCCTATTTGCTTTGTAGTACACATTGAGGATGAAAGGGTCTCATTTAGGCATCCTAGAAAATATATAAGCATTCTAAACTCTGTTTTCACAGTAGAATTCCCTGGCAAGGTTTTATTTATTTAACTATCTTCAGTGGGAATATCAGTTCTCATATTAGTACAGCTAAGAAAGATTATTTGAGAATGGGATTTGTAGAATTGATAAGTTAAAGATCTCCAGAGAGCCACTTTCAAGTAAGGGCATAATAGCTTGCAAGAGACTACTCATCTCCCTAAGCACCATTTAAAAATTGAGATACAATTAAAATTTTATCTATTTAAGGCACCAGAGAGTTGAAGGAGCAATAAGGAGTAGAATGCCTAAAATTCTGAAGAGAAGAGGACTTCAGAGAAGTTTGCTGATGATCTATAGCTATTCTGATCACTGGGAATATTTACTGGTTCTGAATTCAGGCTGAGAATCCACAGTTGGGGAATGGGGAAATCAAAAGAAATCTGTGTAGTTTTCAAAGACTGTATGAAACACAAAACAAAATACAAAATGGAGAGTGTAAGTGTTCTCAAAACTCAGTCAGTTTTCCCTCAGTGGAGTTAGGAAGCTGTGCCTGGTAGGGGGCTAAAATCTTAAGCCAGAATTTTCTAAGAAGTAGAGTTCTGCTATCTCTCAGTGCTGAGAAAACAGAAATTAGAATTTAGGATTATGGAAAAGGGCCCTGATGAATAAATCTGGCCATTTAGAAAAGTCCAACAACTGCAGCCTAGGAATAGGAAGGTCTCAGCCTTCCCAAAAGCACAGCTCTGTCAAAGTCAGCTCAGTCTTGTTTTGATAAAGATGTTCAATCCCATTCCATCTGACCAGCAGAATAATGAGTGATCTTTTAAAGATGGTTAATGTCATCTATATCCTATAAATGTTTATATACCCTATCTGACATTCAGTTGAAATTAAGAGTAATGCAAAGAAACAGGATTGTACAATGAAAAACTAAAAAGAAAGAAAAACAACCAAAAAATAGGAATTAGTACTCAGCTGTTTGAACTCATACTAATGGAATAAGTAGAAAATGACTTTAACATATTTGTGATTGTTGTATGAAAATGCATAAGATGTTTTATAAATTCATGGGGAAACTGTAAGCTATTTAAAATGAGGATATATATAATTTAAGACAAAAAATGCAATGTGTGAAATGAAGTTAAACCACAGAATGAAATATAGGAGAAATCAGGGTCATGAACTTAAAGACAAGGGAGTAGTAAAACATGCTAAGAGGAATATGAGACAACAAGAAAAAACTTGATGTGTGTGGAGATAAGATGTAAGGATCAAGAAGAATAAATAAGACAGCATCAATATTTGAAGAAAATAATGGCCAAGAAGGTTTAAAAACCAATGAAACAATTGAAACCTGTATATCCAATAGCTACGTCAAACATCAATAAATAAGGAGATGACTGTACCTAAGAACATCTTAAAATTGCTAGAAACATAAGCAATAACTAAATGTTTAGAGCAGCCAGATAATATTATCTAATTTAGTCATTCAAAGCATCAACAAAAGGAGTAGGGGCTAAGTACACAATAGAAATAATGGAAGTCTGAATACAGTAGAATTATGTCTTTAAATTGCTGAATGAAAATAACTAACCTAGAATTCAACAACAATAAAAATATTTAAAACAAAGGCCTGGCCAGGCACTGTGGTTCACACCTGTAATCCCAGCACTTTGAGAGGCTGAGACCAGTGGATCACAAGGTCAGGAGTTCGAGATCAGCCTGGCCAAGATGGTGAAACCCTGTATCTACTAAAAATACAGAAATTAGCCGTGTGCCGTGGCAGGTGCCTATAATCCCAGCTACTTGGGATCCAGATCGTGACATTGTGCTCCAGCCTGAGGGACAGAGGAAGACTCTCAAAACAAAACACACACATACACACACACACACACACACACGCACACGCATACACAACTCCTAATATAGATTCTTTATGTCCAGCTCTGAACAAGATGGAGTAGACTTATTTTTATTTATTCCTACTGTGAATTACTGCTAAAAGTCCTGGATATTATGTGTCAAACAGACATGAGAATATATTCTGAAAAATAAAAATAAGGAAGGCTAGCTGAGGACAGTAAGTTCCTTCAGTTTTCTTTTGCTTTCTATTTTCTAGACTAGATGGACACAGACAAAAAAATGCCAATGGACACAGACAAAAAAATCCACTTGCTAAAGGGCCAGTACAGAATAACCCAGAAACACAGAACACATTCTCACAATAGCCTCACTACTCTAATTGAACACTATGGGGGAGAAATGGCCTACTCCCACACCATCAGCAAAGGCTAAGTGGGAGATTAGACTTTTACTCTCACAGACTTCAGTGAAGCACCCCTGCCTCTTATAGTAGGTCATTGTCACAGAATACTGAGTGAGAGATGAAACTTGGAATTATTTGACAAGAATTTTAATGCAGCCATCATAAAAATAACTCAATGAGCATACTAAATACAAATTTTTAAAAATAGTCTTGGCAAAAATACAAGACAAGGAAATAGAAGGCATAAAGAACCAAATGGAAATTTTAGAAATGCAATATAAAATAACCAAAATTTAAAAAGCAAATAACATATGGACCAAACAGCAGAATGGAGACACACAAAAGAATTGATAATGTGAAAACAACAAAAACGCCATCAGAACAACAGAGAAACAGACCTAAAAACAAACAAAAACTAAAACAAAACCAAAAACAATAAACAAATAACAGAAGTCACACCCTCAGATCTATGAACCTGTGGAGCTATGATAAAGACGTTTTAGATATGCAAAAAGTGAGAGAATTTTGAATTTTACTCCAAAAAACACTCCCCTCTACTAAAAATACAAAAAAGTTAGCCAGGCATGGTTGCCCACACCTGTAATCCCAGATACTCAGGAGACTGAGGCAGGAGAATTGCTTGAACTGGGAGATGGAGGTTGCAGTGAGCCGAGATTAGGCCATTGCACCCCAGCCTGGGCAACAGAGTGAGACTCCATCTTAAAAATAAAATTAATATGAGAAATCAGAGTAATTAACAATTAAAAGAAAAAGGGGGAATTCATATGATTAACTCAATAGATGCAGAGTAAGCATCTAACAAAATTCTATATCTGTTGGTGATACAATTTCATGTCAAAAATTAGTAACAGAATAAAATATCCTCATTCTTTTTAAGATATTTAAAAACCCCTTTCATGCTTATTATACTTTATCATAGAATATTAAATGCTGTTCCCTATACATCCCTAACACTGGGGCCTCTCAAACTTTTATTCCACATTGAACTAGAATTCCTAGACATTAACATTATACACATAAAATAAAAAGCAGAAAGATTGTGAAGGTAAAGTAAAACTATCTTATTCATAGACGACATTGTTGTATATTGTTTGGTTTACAAATTTGGTAAATTATCAAAGTCAACAAAATAAAAATTGCATTTATATATGGCATAAAACTTATGAGTACCATTTACAAAAAGATAAAAATTTCAATAACTAGGGAAAACCTACCAAAAATATGCTAAACCTATAAACTACCATTGACAAAAGCCCTGTTGAAAAAATTTACAAATACCTAAGTATATTTATTTTAAAAAACATAAATAGGTAGACTAATGTATCACATTCCTGGACTGAAATAATTAAAAAATAATGAAAGAATTATAAAATAATGAATGTAGAATTTCACATAACAGAAATAGTTAGAACAATGTATCACATTCATGGGGTGAAAGAATTAATATTGATGTAAAGCCTTTTTCCCAAGATTATTCTATAGATCAAATGTTATTTCAAACTCAGTCACTGAAGACTTTTTGAATAGATTGTAATGGGATTCTATAATATACATGTAAAATCAAAGGCTCTGAAGTAACCAAAACATTCATGGGAGAAAAGAGCAATATTAAAGGATTCATATGGCCTGATTACAAGGCCAAATCAAACTTTCTGTAATTAAAATAGTGTACCTTAGTAAATGGAGAGACAATGTAAATGTGGTTAAAGAATAGTGTCTTCCCGTAGAGCCATGCTGGTACCTGTTAGTCAACTTTTCACCATATTATGTAAACCCTGATCTGGCTTCAATCTGAGGGTTACCTAGTATCAGGTGTACCTTGAGGTGCACTAGCTGAACAAAGCTCTAAACAACCTTTATTTGAGTAACTTAAACACTTTGACAAATGTAAGCCAACTTCAACAGAAAGAGAATAAAATGTACATGATCATCTTGATAGAAGCTCAACAACTATTCTTGAGAAAAGTTTTCAGAAAAATAGAAACATAAATGAGCTTCCTTTATTTGATAAAGCATAACTACCAAAACTATGTGCAAAAATAAATTCTAAATTGATTTTAGAAATAACCATAAAAGTAAAACAAAGATTTGGTAGAAAATATAAGAGAATATTTATTTATGGGCTTGGCACAGGTAATGATTTATTAAATAGGACATAAAATACTACTAAAATGGTGAATGGTAGATGTACTATATTATACCTTGTTAAAAATGTACACATTTCTATTATCAAAAGATGCCATTAATAGAGTATAAAGGAAGCCACAGGCAGGGAGAAGGTAGTTGCAATACATCTTCTGGACTTGAATCTAGAATATATAAAGTATTCTTAAAAATTAAGTAAGAAAGCTAGAAATCACTTGTACAAGCATTACTTAAAAATGATATCTAAGCATTCAATGGTTATCAAAATAGTGGCTCAACATCTTTAATCATGAAGGACATATCAAATCTTTAAACTACCTATTATTTGCATCACATCCATCAGAAGCCTAAATGGAATAAAAACTACCAAGTGTCGGTGAAGGTTTTGAATAATTGGACATCTAACCAACACTGGTGGGCATGCATGCCAGTATAAGCATGGCGGAAACCCATCGGGCAGTGTCTGATATACTTGATAATGTGTAAGCTCTATTACCCAGAAATTTAGCTTCTGTGTCTGTACCCAAGGGAAAGGCATAGCTATCTCATTAGTCACTGAAATAGGGCCTCTGAAGAAGCATGGTGATACCCCGATTTTGGACGTGACTGCTGGTCATATGGGTATGGGTATGCTCCCTTTGTGACAAGTGCATTGAGTCTACAAATTTGTGTTCTTTTCTGTACCTATGTGGACTTAAAATGAAAAATTGTGTTCTTGTAAAAATCTGAAAAAACAGAAAGAAAAATGCCAAATAAAATTCAAATGTAAACAAGAAACCAGTCCTAGTGAGTAGAAAGAAAGTTTGACTGGCAGGTAAAACATAACTCACTGTTTTACTGCAGTGGAACACATCAGCTAGGGTAAAAATCTATACTGATAAATACAATTTCTCTCAAGACGGGACACAGCAACACCACTACTTGCTTGGCAACAAAATAAATAGGTTCCATAAGAAGGTGCAACTCCTAGAGAAATGCCAGAGGATGGATGGGTTTAGTTAATATGTCTAAATGTGGAGAACAGCTTGGAAAAATTCTGAAGAATTATACATAGAATTATTTCATCGTTAGCTATAAAAAAGTCCTCCCAGTTCAATTTCCTTTGTATTTACCATCCATGGACTCTTTTCCATGTTGTGATATACGATACTATTAAATTTCCCTATTGGTAAGGAACAAATTTACATAGACCTTCATGTCCTTTTATCAGAATGATTTTAAAAGTAAGTGTAAATAAAATATATGCCAAGGCAGGAGGGTTGAGTTTGAAACCAGCTTAGCAAGACCCTGTTGCTACAAAAATAAAAAATTAGCTGCAAGTGGTGAGTCACACACACAGAGATCATTCTTTTCTTTTTCTTGTATCTCATATTTAAAAATTTTATTCAGCATATTTCATGTTAAAGAGCATTATAGATTAATGTAAATATTAGTCATCCCAGTGGTAAAGAAAAAAAATCCCTTTGCTCTTTGAAGACATTAGTGTGGTGTATGGGCCAATCTAATGTGTAGTCGAGTTGATTCTTGGCTTTATTGCAGATTCATCAACAGCTTCAAAATTATGTGATCATATATATATATATATTCAAATATATATTTGAATATATATATATGTGTGTGTGTGTGTATATGTGTGTGTGTGTATGTGTGTATGTGTGTATATATATATTTATATATATAATATAGGATGCTGTTTTATCAGGGCTTAGAATCTGAGCATCATTGAAATCCCAGATTTCACTCTGCCCAGTCTATTAGAGTTATCCATAGAAACAGAATGAAAAGAATATGTGTGTGTGTGTGTGTGTGTGTGTGTGTGTGTGTGTGTGTGTGTGTGT